>JBBKCR010159550.1:0-16728 GCA_037577295.1 Ladigesia roloffi
AGTAGAGTCAGCTAAAAAAGCTTTTGGGCCCATACCCCAAAAATGTTGGTTAAAACCCTTCCCCTACTAATGAACCCACACGTACTAACTATTTTCCTCCTCAGCCTTGGCCTAGGCACAACCCTCACTTTCGCGAGCACACACTGACTACTCGCCTGAATAGGCCTTGAAATCAACACATTAGCTATCCTGCCCCTTATAGCCCAACACCATCACCCACGAGCAGTGGAAGCTACAACCAAATACTTTCTCACCCAAGCAACCGCAGCAGCAACAATATTATTCGCCACCACAACTAACGCATGACTCACCGGAGAATGAAATATTACCCTTATACTACATCCCCTTCCATCAACACTCATCACAATAGCCCTAGCGCTTAAAGTAGGCCTTGCCCCCCTGCACCTATGACTACCAGAAGTCCTCCAAGGATTAGATCTATCAACAGGATTAATCTTAGCCACCTGGCAAAAACTAGCCCCCTTCGCACTCCTGACCCAAATCTCCAACACCTTACATCCAACACTCTTAACCACCCTAGCAATCTTATCCACACTCACGGGTGGATGAGGAGGACTTAACCAAACCCAACTACGAAAAATCCTAGCCTACTCCTCAATTGCCCACTTAGGCTGAATAACAATTATTATCCAATTTGCCCCACAACTTACCATCTTTACCTTACTTACGTACATTATTATAACATCCGCAGCCTTCCTAACATTCAAATTTATAGCCACAACAAAAATTAATACACTAGCACTATCTTGATCAAAAGAACCAACCATTATAACCTCTGCCACCTTACTGCTCCTCTCACTCGGAGGCCTTCCCCCCCTCACCGGATTTTTGCCAAAATGACTTATCCTACAAGAACTAGCAAAACAAAATCTCCCATTGACAGCCACCCTCATAGCCCTAACCGCCCTACTTAGCCTCTACTTCTATCTACGCCTATGCTACTCAATAACCCTCACAATTTCGCCCAACACAAGTAACTCCTCCGCCCCCTGACGCCTTAATAACCCCCAAACATCCCTCCCACTATCAATTCTTACAATTATAGCCCTACTCCTCCTTCCAACCTCCCCAGCGCTAACAACACTCCTTTTTTAAGAACTTAGGTTTACTTAGACCAAGGACCTTCAAAGCCCTAAGAAGAAGTGAAAACCTTCTAGTTCTTGAATAAGACTTACAGGACTTTATCCCATATCTTCTGAATGCAACCCAGACACTTTAATTAAGCTAAAGCCTTACTAGATGAGAAGGCCTCGATCCTACAGATTCTTAGTTAACAGCTAAGCGCTCAAACCAGCGAGCATTCATCTACTTCCCCCGCCGCTCAAAAAAAGGCGGGGAAAGCCCCGGCAGGGGTTAAACTGCGCCTTAAGATTTGCAATCTGATGTGCCTTACACCACAGGGCTATTGGAAGGAAGAGGGCTTAAACCTCTGTATGTGGGGCTACAACCCACCGCCTAGACACTCGGCCATCCTACCTGTGGCAATCACACGCTGATTTTTTTCCACTAACCATAAAGATATTGGCACCCTCTACCTTGTATTTGGTGCTTGAGCCGGAATAGTAGGAACTGCCCTAAGTCTCTTAATTCGGGCAGAACTAAGTCAACCCGGATCCCTTCTGGGGGACGACCAGATTTATAATGTTATTGTTACAGCACATGCATTCGTAATAATTTTTTTTATGGTTATGCCCATCATAATTGGCGGTTTTGGAAACTGACTCGTGCCTCTAATAATTGGGGCCCCCGACATAGCATTTCCACGAATAAACAACATAAGCTTCTGGCTTCTCCCCCCATCCTTCCTTCTTCTCTTAGCCTCTTCTGGGGTTGAAGCAGGGGCTGGAACAGGTTGAACAGTCTATCCTCCCCTCGCTGGCAATCTTGCCCACGCAGGAGCTTCTGTTGACCTAACTATTTTTTCGCTTCACCTCGCAGGAGTTTCCTCCATTCTTGGCGCAATCAACTTCATCACAACAATTATTAATATAAAACCCCCCGCCATCTCACAGTATCAAACCCCGCTATTCGTCTGAGCTGTCCTAATTACAGCTGTCCTCTTACTTCTCTCCCTCCCTGTCTTAGCCGCAGGCATCACTATGCTTCTAACAGACCGAAACCTAAATACCACCTTCTTTGACCCCGCCGGGGGAGGAGACCCAATCCTTTATCAACACTTATTCTGATTCTTTGGCCACCCTGAAGTATACATTTTAATTCTACCAGGCTTTGGAATAATTTCTCACATTGTCGCTTATTACTCCGGGAAAAAAGAACCCTTTGGGTATATAGGCATGGTCTGGGCCATAATAGCAATTGGCCTTCTAGGCTTTATTGTTTGAGCCCACCATATATTTACAGTTGGCATAGACGTAGACACCCGAGCATACTTTACATCTGCAACAATAATTATCGCCATTCCCACAGGCGTTAAAGTTTTCAGTTGGCTAGCCACCCTGCATGGCGGCTCAATTAAATGAGACACGCCCATGCTATGGGCCCTGGGGTTTATTTTCCTTTTCACAGTTGGGGGCCTGACAGGCATCGTTCTGGCCAACTCATCACTTGATATTGTCCTCCACGACACTTACTATGTAGTCGCCCACTTCCACTACGTCTTGTCAATAGGGGCTGTCTTTGCTATTATGGGGGCCTTTGTCCATTGATTCCCCTTATTTACAGGCTTTACCCTTCACAACACCTGGACAAAAACCCACTTTGGCGTAATATTTATTGGTGTTAATCTCACTTTCTTCCCTCAACATTTCCTAGGTCTAGCTGGCATGCCTCGGCGGTACTCTGACTATCCAGACGCTTACACCCTTTGAAACACAATCTCCTCAATCGGCTCATTGGTGTCTCTTATTGCTGTAGTAATATTTTTGTTTATTTTATGAGAAGCATTTGCTGCTAAACGAGAAGTACTATCCACTGAGCTCACCTCAACAAACATTGAATGGCTTCACGGATGCCCTCCCCCCTACCACACATTTGAAGAACCGGCATTTGTTCAAGTACAATTATACGAGAAAGGAAGGAATTGAACCCCCATAAACTAATTTCAAGTCAGTCACATAACCACTCTGTCACTTTCTTCATAAGGTACTAGTAAAACATTACATTGCTTTGTCAGGGCAAAATTGCAAGTTAAAACCCTGCGTACCTTAAGCTTTTAAGCTAAATGGCACATCCCTCACAATTAGGATTCCAAGACGCGGCCTCACCAGTAATAGAAGAACTCCTCCACTTCCACGATCATGCACTAATAATCGTTTTTTTAATCAGCACCTTAGTACTATACATTATTGTTGCTATAGTTTCTACTAAATTAACTAACAAATACATTTTGGACTCCCAAGAAATTGAAATTATCTGGACAATCTTACCTGCGGTAATTCTTATCATGATTGCCCTTCCCTCGCTCCGAATCCTTTACCTAATAGACGAAATTAACAACCCACACTTAACCGTAAAGGCCATCGGCCATCAATGATACTGAAGCTACGAATACACAGACTACGAAAACCTTGGCTTCGACTCCTACATAATTCCAACTCAAGATCTCTCCCCGGGCCAATTCCGCCTTCTGGAAGCAGACCATCGCATAGTTGTCCCCATAGAAGCACCAATTCGAATTCTGATCTCAGCCGAAGATGTCCTCCACTCCTGAGCCGTCCCCGCCCTGGGGGTAAAAATGGATGCAGTCCCCGGACGCCTGAACCAAACAGCCTTTATTGCCTCCCGCCCCGGAGTGTTCTACGGACAATGTTCCGAAATCTGTGGCGCCAACCACAGCTTTATACCAATTGTAGTAGAATCCGTCCCCCTAGAACATTTCGAAAATTGATCCTCCCTTATACTTGAAGACGCCTCACTAGAAAGCTAAATAGGGTTAAGCGCTAGCCTTTTAAGCTAGATATTGGTGCCCCCCAACCACCTCTGGTGATATGCCCCAACTAAACCCCTCCCCATGGTTTCTCATCCTATTGTTTTCTTGAATAATCTTCTTACTGATCATCCCATCCAAAGTGATCAAACATGTCTTCCCAAATGAACCAGAGATACTAAATACTAAAAACTCAAAACCAGAGCCTTGAAACTGACCATGACACTAAGCTTTTTTGACCAATTCATAAGCCCCACATATTTAGGCATTCCACTGATGGCTATTGCACTCACATTTCCCTGAATCATACTACCCGCCCCCTCTAACCGATGGTTAAACAACCGAATAATCACACTCCAAAGCTGATTTATTAATCGATTTACACAACAACTGCTTATTCCGCTCAATCTGCCCGGCCATAAATGAGCTCTTATACTGACCTCACTAATAATTCTTCTCCTATCCCTCAACATACTAGGACTTCTACCATACACCTTTACTCCAACCACCCAGCTCTCACTAAACATAGGCATGGCCCTTCCATTTTGACTAGCTACCGTCATTATTGGAATACGCAATCAGCCAACTGCAGCACTAGGCCACCTCCTGCCAGAAGGTACTCCAATCCCTCTCATCCCCATCCTAATCATTATCGAAACAATTAGCCTATTTATCCGACCCCTGGCCCTAGGTGTTCGACTTACAGCCAACCTCACAGCTGGCCATCTGTTAATTCAACTAATCGCTACTGCAACGCTAATTCTCCTTCCCAAAATCACAACCGTGGCCCTCCTAACTGCCCTAGTCCTCCTCCTCCTCACACTTCTTGAAGTGGCAGTAGCAATAATTCAAGCATACGTGTTTGTTCTCCTATTAAGTCTATACCTACAAGAAAATACCTAATGGCCCACCAAGCTCACGCATATCACATAGTCAATCCAAGCCCTTGACCTTTAACCGGCGCAATCGCAGCCCTATTAATGACATCAGGCCTCGCTATTTGATTCCACTTCCACTCAACAGTACTAATAACTCTGGGTATAATCCTCCTTCTGCTAACAATACTCCAATGATGACGAGACATCATCCGAGAAAGCACCTTTCAAGGACACCACACTCCCCCGGTCCAAAAAGGCCTGCGATACGGAATAATCTTGTTCATCACATCCGAAGTTTTCTTTTTCCTTGGATTCTTTTGAGCTTTCTACCACTCAAGCCTTGCCCCAACCCCCGAACTTGGGGGCTGCTGACCCCCAACAGGAATCACCACGCTCGACCCCTTTGAAGTCCCACTACTAAACACCGCAGTCCTCCTGGCTTCAGGCGTGACTGTTACCTGAGCCCATCACAGCCTTATAGAAGGAGAACGCAAACAAGCCATCCAAGCACTCTCTCTTACAATCATTCTAGGCTTCTACTTTACCGCCCTCCAAGCCATAGAATACTATGAAGCCCCCTTTACAATTGCCGATGGTGTGTATGGATCCACATTCTTTGTGGCAACCGGATTTCATGGCCTACACGTCATTATTGGCTCCACATTCCTAGCCATCTGCCTTATACGACAGATCCAATACCACTTTACATCTCAACACCACTTCGGATTTGAAGCAGCCGCCTGATACTGACACTTCGTTGATGTCGTATGGCTCTTCCTCTACATCTCCATCTACTGATGAGGCTCATATCTTTCTAGTATAAATTAGTACAAATGACTTCCAATTATTTAATCTTGGTTAAAGCCCAAGGAAAGATAATGAATTTAGTTACAACAACTCTCCTGATCTGCTCAACCCTCTCACTCTTACTAGCCCTCCTGTCCTTCTGACTTCCCCAAATAAATCCGGATATAGAAAAACTATCCCCCTATGAGTGCGGCTTTGACCCCCTCGGATCCGCACGATTACCTTTTTCCTTGCGATTCTTCTTAATCGCAATTCTCTTTCTCCTATTTGACCTAGAAATTGCTCTACTTCTTCCGCTACCATGAGGAAACCAACTTCACCCAACCCAAACCCTCTTTTGAGCTATGACTATCCTTATTCTACTTACCCTCGGATTAATTTATGAATGATCCCAAGGAGGCCTAGAATGAGCAGAATAGGGGGTTAGTCCAACAAAAGACCTTTGATTTCGGCTCAAAAAACTGTGGTTAAACTCCACAACCCTCTTATGACACCCGTACATTTTAGCTTCTCCTCAGCATTTATCCTAGGACTTATAGGACTAACATTTCACCGCACCCACCTCCTATCGGCCCTCCTATGCCTAGAAGGAATAATACTTTCACTATATATTGCTCTAGCCCTATGAGCCCTTCAACTAGAAGTCGCCACCTTCTCCTCAGCCCCCATACTACTCCTGGCCTTCTCAGCCTGCGAAGCAGGTGCCGGCCTCGCCCTCCTAGTCGCCACAGCCCGAACCCACGGCACAGACCACCTCCAAAACCTAAATCTCTTACAATGTTAAAAATTCTCATCCCAACAACCATGCTTTTCCCCACAATCTGATTAACCCCTGCAAAATGACTCTGAACCACAACAACAACCCAAAGCCTGCTAATCGCAACTGCCAGCCTAAGCTGGGTTAAATGAAATACAGAAACAGGCTGAACAGCCTCAAACATCTATATAGGAACAGACCCACTTTCTACCCCCCTACTGATTCTAACCTGCTGATTACTCCCACTTATAATTATTGCCAGCCAAAACCACATTGGGCCCGAACCCCTAAACCGTCAACGAACCTTCATCTCACTCCTAGCCTCACTACAAATATTCTTAATTATAGCATTTGGGGCAACCGAACTAATTTTATTTTACATTATATTTGAAGCCACCCTGATCCCAACGCTAATCATTATTACCCGCTGAGGGAACCAAGCCGAACGCCTCAACGCAGGGACATACTTTTTGTTTTATACATTAGTAGGCTCACTTCCTCTTTTAATTGCTCTCTTATTACTTCAACAAAACATAGGGACCTTATCCCTAACGATACTCCAACACTCCCCACCAACCCTTCTCTCCTCATGAGGGGACAAAATCTGGTGAGTAAGCTGCCTCATTGCATTCCTAGTAAAAATACCACTTTATGGGGTCCATCTTTGACTTCCAAAAGCCCACGTAGAAGCACCAATTGCCGGCTCCATGGTCCTAGCCGCAATTCTACTGAAATTAGGAGGATACGGAATAATGCGAATAATAATTATCCTAACACCCCTCACCAAAGAAATGGCATACCCTTTTATTATTCTAGCACTCTGGGGGATTATCATAACCGGCTCAATCTGCCTACGCCAAACAGACTTAAAATCACTAATCGCCTACTCCTCCGTTAGTCATATAGGACTAGTAGCAGCCGGTATCTTAACACAAACCCCCTGGGGCTTTACAGGAGCCATCATCCTCATAATTGCCCACGGCCTGGTCTCCTCTGCCCTATTCTGCCTCGCCAATACAACTTATGAGCGAACCCATAGCCGGACAATAATTCTAGCCCGCGGGCTACAACTAATCCTTCCCCTCACCGCAACATGATGATTTATCGCAAACCTGGCCAACCTTGCCCTCCCCCCCCTACCCAACCTAATAGGAGAACTGCTTATTATTACAGCACTATTCAACTGATCTCCATGAACACTTTTAATAACTGGCACTGGCACCTTAATTACAGCCGCATATTCTCTTTACCTTTTCCTCCTGACCCAGCGAGGACCCACCCCCAACCATATTATAAACCTTCCGCCCTTCCACACCCGAGAACACCTACTCTTAGCACTCCACCTTCTCCCCGTCATCCTACTCATCCTAAAACCGGAACTTATATGAGGGTGATGCTACTGTAGACATAGTTTAAGAAAAACACTAGATTGTGGTTCTAAAAATAGAGGTTAAAATCCCCTTGTCCGCCGAGGGCGGTCTCCCGAGACAACAAGAACTGCTAACTCTTAACTTTGTGGTTAAACTCCGCAACTCTCCTCGAGCTATGAAAGGATAACAGCTCATCCATTGGTCTTAGGAACCAAAAACCCTTGGTGCAAGTCCAAGTCACAGCTATGTATACAACCCCTCTGCTCCTCTCATCATCCTTTATGCTAACTCTTACCATCCTTACAACCCCCCTTCTAGGCACCCTCAAACCAAGCCCCTTATCCCCCCTCTGAGCTTCGACCCACGTCAAAACAGCTGTAAAAACCGCATTCTTCTCCAGCCTAATCCCTCTAATTATTTTCTTCGACCAAGGAACAGAAAGCATCATTACTAACTGACACTGAGCCAATATCATAACCTTTGATATTAACACCAGCTTCAAATTTGACCACTACTCCATGATCTTCACCTCAGTTGCCCTATTCGTCACCTGATCTATTCTAGAATTCGCAACCTGATATATACACTCTGACCCGCACATAAACCGCTTCTTCAAATATCTCCTTCTATTTCTTATAGCAATAATAATTTTAGTCTCTGCCAACAACATATTTCAATTATTTATTGGCTGAGAAGGCGTCGGCATCATATCCTTCCTACTAATTGGCTGATGATACGGCCGCGCTGACGCTAACACAGCAGCCCTCCAAGCAGTCTTATACAACCGAGTAGGAGATATTGGACTAATCTTAAGCATAGCTTGAATCGCAACAAACCTCAACTCCTGAGAAATCCAACAAATCCTTCTCGCCTCAAAAGACATAAACATAACCCTCCCCCTACTAGGCCTAATCCTCGCTGCAACAGGCAAGTCAGCCCAATTTGGACTCCACCCATGACTTCCCTCTGCCATAGAGGGCCCAACACCAGTTTCCGCCCTACTACACTCAAGCACAATAGTGGTTGCAGGTATTTTTCTTCTAATCCGCCTCCATCCACTAATAGAAAACAACCAATTAACACTTACCATCTGCCTCTGCTTAGGAGCCCTAACCACCCTATTCACAGCCACCTGTGCGTTGACCCAAAATGATATCAAAAAAATTATTGCTTTCTCCACATCCAGCCAACTCGGCCTCATAATAGTAACCATTGGGCTCAACCAACCACAACTAACATTCCTTCACATCTGCACCCATGCCTTCTTCAAGGCCATACTCTTCCTCTGCTCAGGCTCTATCATTCACAACCTTAATAATGAACAAGACATTCGAAAAATGGGAGGACTCCACAAACCCATACCACTCACATCATCCTGCCTCACTATTGGCAGCCTAGCACTTACTGGTACCCCCTTTCTAGCCGGTTTTTTTTCCAAAGACGCCATCCTTGAAGCCCTAAATACTTCCCACCTTAATGCCTGAGCCCTGATCCTAACCCTAATCGCCACCTCCTTCACCGCAGCCTACAGCCTCCGAATAGTTTTTCTCGTCACCATGGGCACCCCCCGATTTCTCCCCCTCTCCCCCATTAACGAAAACAACCCCGCAATCATAAATCCCCTCAAACGCCTAGCCTGAGGAAGCATTACCGCAGGACTAATCATTTCATTAAATTTTACCCCACTAAAAACACCCACAATAACCATACCCCTAACTTTAAAAATAGCCGCTCTAATTGTTACTATCATTGGACTTTTAATTTCACTAGAACTAGCTTCCCTGACATCAAAACAATTCAAAATCTCACCAACTTACCCCACCTATCAATTCTCCAACATACTCGGCTACTTCCCAACCATCACCCATCGGGCCATGCCTAAAATTAACCTTACCCTAGGACAACTCATCGCTACCCAACTTGTAGACCAAACATGAACAGAAAAAACAGGCCCAAAAGGACTATCTTCCACACAAATTAAACTCGCCACCTCAACAAGCAATATTCAACAAGGAATAATCAAAACTTACCTAACCATATTCCTTCTAACCAGCATAATAGCAATACTATTCATTATAGCCTAACTGCCCGAAGCGCTCCTCGACTCAAACCCCGAGTCAACTCAAGCACTACAAAAAGAGTTAACAAAAGGACCCAACCACACACAACCAATATTCCCCCACCAACAGAATAAACCACAGAGACCCCACTAACATCCCCTCGAACTATAAAAAATTCTTTACCGTCCATGACCACCCAAGAACCCTCATACCATCCCCCAAAAACCCAAACCCCTATAAAAATTACCACTAAAAAATACATAAAAACATAACCTGCAACAGAACGATCCCCTCAACTCTCAGGAAAAGGCTCAGCAGCCAAAGCCGCCGAATAAGCAAAAACCACAAGCATCCCCCCCAAATAAATCAAAAACAACACCAAAGACAAAAAAGACCCGCCATGCCCAACCAAAACTCCGCAACCAACCCCAGCCGCTACGACCAACCCCAGAGCCGCAAAATAAGGCGCCGGGTTAGAGGCAACCGCCACTAAACCAACCACTAACCCCAACAATAACAAAGAAAAAATATAATTCATGATTCCTACTTGGATTTTAACCAAGACTAATGACTTGAAAAAACACCGTTGTAATTCAACTACAAGAACTTATGGCCAGCCTACGAAAAACTCACTCTCTTCTCAAAATTGCTAACAATGCACTAATTGACCTCCCTGCCCCCTCCAACATCTCAGCATGATGAAACTTTGGCTCTCTCCTACTTCTATGCTTAATAACTCAAATCCTAACCGGACTTTTTCTAGCAATACACTACACCTCAGACATCTCAACAGCCTTCTCTTCAGTAGTCCATATCTGCCGAGACGTAAATTATGGCTGAATTATTCGAAACATCCATGCTAACGGAGCATCATTCTTCTTCATCTGCATCTATTTCCACATCGGCCGAGGCCTATACTACGGCTCCTACCTCTATAAAGAAACATGAAATATCGGCGTCATCCTTCTCCTTCTCGTAATAATAACAGCATTTGTGGGCTACGTCCTACCCTGAGGGCAAATATCATTCTGAGGCGCCACAGTAATCACTAATCTACTCTCCGCAGTCCCATACATCGGAAACACCCTAGTACAATGAATCTGAGGAGGCTTCTCCGTAGATAATGCTACCCTGACACGATTCTTCGCCTTTCACTTCCTACTCCCATTTGCAATCGTGGCCGCTACCGCCCTACATGCCCTTTTCCTCCACGAAACCGGCTCCAACAACCCCCTCGGATTAAACTCAGACGCAGACAAAATCCCGTTCCACCCTTATTTCTCATACAAAGACATCCTGGGATTTATCATTCTCCTTATTACCCTGACATCCTTAGCCCTCTTCTCACCCAACCTCCTCGGAGACCCAGAAAACTTTACCCCTGCAAACCCCTTGGTTACCCCCCCTCACATTAAACCCGAATGATACTTCCTATTTGCCTACGCAATCCTGCGATCAATCCCAAATAAACTAGGAGGAGTCCTAGCACTACTTTTCTCAATCCTCGTCTTAATACTAGTCCCACTCTTACATACCTCAAAACAACAAGGCCTCACATTCCGCCCACTCTCCCAACTCCTATTCTGAGCCCTAATCGCAGACGTCGCAATTCTAACATGAATCGGGGGCATACCCGTTGAACACCCGTTCATCATCATCGGCCAAATCGCCTCCATTTTATACTTCATACTATTCCTCTTTCTTAACCCACTAATCGCCTGATACGAAAACAAATGACTTAACTGATCCTGCACTAATAGCTTAATATTAAAGCATCGGCCTTGTAACCCGAAGACTGAAGATTAGCCCCTTCTTAGCGCCCAGAAAAAAGAGATTTTAACTCCTACCACTAACCCCCAAAGCTAGTATTCTAAACTAAACTATTTTCTGTTCTATGTCTTTGGACCACAGAATTTTAGGTGCATACTATGGTATATCATACATAATGATTCCCCTACATACATGGTATATATTACATATGGTGTAGTACATAATATGCATAATCTTACATCATGGGTTAAAAACATTACACCATAATAACCATAAAAACGTCCTGTACATTATAACATCAACATTTTAACTAAGACTCAAATAAAGCATTAGGATAGTTACTACAAAATCAATAAGTTAACTTGATAAATTGAATAATCCCCATAACTCCATCATAAATTTTTCTATGCCTAACTCAATTGATATCGGTCCTCAAAATATTAATGTAGTAAGAGACCACCAACCGGTTATAACTTAATGTTAATTATCCTTGATAGGTCACGGACAACAATTGTGGGGGTCGCACTTAGTGAACTATTACTGGCATCTGGTTCCTATTTCAGGGCCATAAAAATTTAAATCCCCCAACAGTGAACTCCACGGGGCATCTGATTATTGAGATTAGTACTGATTGTTCATAACCCACCATGCCAAGGCGTTCTCTTATATGCATAGGGTTTTTTTTTTTTCGGCTCACTTTCACTAGACATTGGTCACTTTCGGAGAAAAAAAAAACCAAGGTAGAACATTTCCTTGAACTCGTGTTAATTAATGTAGTCCTTCACAAACATTCATATAATAACCACATATGTTTTAATCAAGTGCATAAACTGTCAGTATAACCCTCATTGATCTCTAAGATATCCCCCCTACTAGCACTTAATCTTAATCTTGGTTTTTTCTCGACAAACCCCCCTACCCCCCTACGTCGAAAGAGTCCATATATTTCCTGTCAAACCCCTAAACCAGGTATGTCTCGGTTAACGCAATCAACAAGTTGAGAGATGTGTTGTTATACATTGTTATGTATAAAAAATAAAATCTAACTAATTTGCTAGCCTTTCCTCGACCAAACAACCATTTTTTTACCATTCGACCCTAACATACATAAATTAATAAGGCCACTTTTTTATAAAAATAATGTATACCTTAGCTAATGTAGCTTAATTAAAGCATATCACTGAAGATGTTAAGATAGGCCCTAAAAAGTCTCATAAGCATAAAGGCCTGGTCCTGACTTTACTATCAGCTTTAGTCTAACTCATACATGCAAGTATCCGCACCCCCGTGAGAATGCCCCCAACCTCCCCCGGAGTTGGGGAGCTGACATCAGGCACAACCCCCGCCCAAGACGTCTTGCTTTGCCACACCCCCAAGGGAACTCAGCAGTAGTAAACATTAAGCCATAAGTGAAAACTTGACTTAGTCAAGACTAAAAGAGTCGGTAAAACTCGTGCCAGCCACCGCGGTTATACGAGAGACTCTAGTTGATAAACATCGGCGTAAAAGGTGGTTAAGAACTGCATCAAATAAAGCCAAAAACTTCCAAAGCTGTCGCACGCACCACGGAAATAATAAAGCCCAAACACGAAAGTAGCTTTAAATTACTGACGCCACGAAAGCTAAGAAACAAACTGGGATTAGATACCCCACTATGCTTAGCCCTAAACTTTGATAAAAAACTACAATTTTATCCGCCAGGGGACTACGAGCGCTAGCTTAAAACCCAAAGGACTTGACGGTGTCTCACCTCCACCTAGAGGAGCCTGTTCTAGAACCGATATTCCTCGTTTAACCTCACCATCCCTTGTTCCCCCCCGCCTATATACCGCCGTCGCAAGCTTACCCTATGAAGGTCCCACAGTAAGCATGATGGGCACAGCCCAAAACGTCAGGTCGAGGTGTAGCTTACGAGATGGAAAGAAATGGGCTACATTTTCTATAACAGAATATAACGAACTACACCCTGAAACAAGTGTCTGAAGGTGGATTTAGTAGTAAAAACAAACCAGAATGTTTTTTTGAAACAGGCTCTGAGACGCGTACACACCGCCCGTCACCCTCCCCACACCAAACCACACAGTAAATAACAAAATTTTATTATAAGCGGGGAGGCAAGTCGTAACATGGTAAGTGTACCGGAAGGTGCACTTGGATCATCAGAGCGTGGCTGAACAGCCAAGCATCTCCCTTACACCGAGAAGACATCCATGCAACTTGGATCGCCCTGAGCTAAAAAGCTAGCTTTTTAACCAAATCACTTCATCACCATTCACCCTACCTTATAAAACACATAAACAATTTAATTAAAACATTCTTCGGCCTTAGTACGGGCGACGAAAAAGGCACTCATCTTTAAGCAATAGAAAAAGTACCGCAAGGGAAAGCTGAAAGAGAAATGAAACAACTCATTAAAGCACAACAAAGCAGAGACTAATTCTCGTACCTTTTGCATCATGATTTAGCCAGCAAGTCTGAGCAAAAAGAATTTTAGTTCAGAACCCCGAAACCAAGCGAGCTACCCCGGGACAGCCAAATTTAGGGCGAACCCATCTCTGTGGCAAAAGAGTGGGAAGATCCCCGGGTAGAGGTGACAAGCCTACCGAGCCTGGTGATAGCTGGTTGCCTAAAAAATGAATATAAGTTCAGCCTCATGCTCCTCACCCCCAAAACAATAAATGAAAAAGAGAAAGACACGAGAGTTAATTAAAAGAGGTACAACTCTTTTAATTCAGGACACAACCTTATACAGGAGATTAAAGACTATACCTATTAAGATTACTGCTTCAGTGGGCCTAAAAGCAGCCACCTGCCCAGAAAACGTTAAAGCTCAAACAGAAAAAAATCTATTATTTTAGCATTTCCTCTAAAATCCCTATTTATATTAGGCCTCTCCATGCAATCATGGAGGAGACCCTGCTAAAACGAGTAATAAGAAGATACCCCTTCTCCTGGCCCATGTGTAAGTCAGATCGGACTAACCACTGATAATTAACGAACTCACCTAAAGAGAGTAATGTTCTCAAAACCATAAACAAGAAAACCCCACACACCCCTTCGTTAACCCCACACTGGCGCGCCACCCCAGGAAAGACTAAAAAGAGAGGAAGGAACTCGGCAAACACTCCAAGCCCCGCCTGTTTACCAAAAACATCGCCTCCTGCAAAACTTTCAACGTATTGGAGGTCTTACCTGCCCAGTGACACTCGTGTTAAACGGCCGCGGTATTTTGACCGTGCTAAGGTAGCGCAATCACTTGTTTTTTAAATGAAGACCTGTATGAACGGTGAAACGAGGGCTTAACTGTCTCCCCCTCCCAGTCAATGAAACTGATCTGTCCGTGCAGAAGCGGACATAAAACTACAAGACGAGAAGACCCTTTGGAGCTTTAGACACAAGCCAACTGTTCTTAACCCTAATTTAAATGGGACAAAACAAAACACCACCTGGCCAAAGTCTTCGGTTGGGGCGACCATGGGGAAAAACAAAACCCCCACGTGGAATAGACCATTCTCTTAAACCAAGAGAAATATCTCTAAGTCACAGAACTTCTGACCATAAAGATCCGGCCAATAAGCCGATCAACAGACCAAGTTACCCTAGGGATAACAGCGCAATCCCCTTCAAGAGTCCATATCGACAAGGGGGTTTACGACCTCGATGTTGGATCAGGACATCCTAATGGCGCAGCCGCTATTAAGGGTTCGTTTGTTCAACGATTAAAGTCCTACGTGATCTGAGTTCAGACCGGAGTAATCCAGGTCAGTTTCTATCTGTAATGCCATTTTTTCTAGTACGAAAGGACCGAGAAAATGAGGCCTATGCTTTAAGCACGCCTCTCTCTAACTTTATGAAACCAACTCAATAAAACAAAAGAAGGGCATGAACCACCCCCAAGATAAGAGAAAAACTAAGGTGGCAGAGCCCGGATAAATGCAAAAGGCCTAAGCCCTTTCCTTCAGGGGTTCAAACCCCCTCCTTAGCTATGCCAACTCTACTATTCACCCACCTAATCAACCCCCTTGCCTACATTGTCCCAGTCCTCTTAGCAGTGGCCTTCCTCACCCTGGTCGAACGAAAAATTTTAGGATACATACAACTACGAAAAGGTCCTAACGTAGTTGGCCCCTACGGCCTCCTCCAACCTATTGCTGACGGCATTAAACTTTTTATTAAAGAACCAGTACGTCCATCAACTTCATCCCCCTTCTTATTCTTAGCAACACCCACCCTAGCCCTAACCCTAGCCCTCATACTATGAATCCCTATACCAACCCCCTACCCAATCGCCGACCTAAACCTCGGAATCCTCTTCATCCTAGCCCTCTCCAGCCTTGCTGTATACTCCATCCTGGGCTCCGGATGGGCATCCAACTCAAAATACGCCCTAATCGGCGCCCTTCGAGCAGTGGCACAAACAATTTCATATGAAGTCAGCTTAGGGCTAATCTTGCTATCCATCATCATCTTTACAGGGGGCTTTACCTTACAAACATTCAACACCAGCCAAGAACCCATTTGACTCCTATTCCCTGCCTGACCACTAGCAGCAATATGGTACATTTCAACCCTAGCAGAGACAAACCGAGCCCCGTTCGACTTAACAGAGGGAGAATCCGAACTAGTATCTGGCTTCAACGTAGAATATGCTGGGGGCCCCTTTGCATTATTTTTCCTAGCTGAATACGCCAACATCCTCTTAATAAATACCCTTTCAACAATCCTTTTCTTAGGGGCATCTCACATTCCCTCCCTCCCCGAACTAACGTCTATTAACCTTATAACCAAAGCCGCCCTCCTATCAATCCTATTTTTATGGGTACGAGCCTCATACCCCCGATTTCGATACGACCAACTAATGCACTTAGTATGAAAAAATTTTCTCCCAATTACACTAGCCATAATCCTATGACATATAGCCCTCCTAATCGCCTTTGCAGGTCTACCACCACAATAATTCCCGGAGCCGTGCCCGAATGCCCAGGGACCACTTTGATAGAGTGATTTATAGAGGTTAAAATCCTCTCAGCTCCTAGAAAGAAGGGACTCGAACCCAAACCTAAGAGATCAAAACTCTTAGTGCTTCCACTACACCACTTCCTAGTAGAGTCAGCTAAAAAAGCTTTTGGGCCCATACCCCAAAAATGTTGGTTAAAACCCTTCCCCTACTAATGAACCC
>JBBKCR010159557.1:2788-16725 GCA_037577295.1 Ladigesia roloffi
AGTCTTACAGTATAACGAGTATAAACAGTATAACCAGTATGAATAGTCTAACAGTATAACAGTATAACCAGTATGAATAGCAGGAGTCTAGTGGTATATATTTTTTTTTCACATAACAATCAAATATAATAAAATAATTACTGTTATTAATTTATGTTTATTTTTTAGTATCTCATTTATTTTCAAATAGCAAAGTTAAATGCCCAGGCAGGTGTTTAAGTACTTAATTATTGTGCAAATAAAATTAAATGTAGTCAGAGGGAAAAAAGTAACGAGTGAGAGTAAACAGTCAGGCAGGATGTTTACACTGATTCAGTTCAATATACCTCCTGCTCCAGCCATTCATACTGGTTATACTGTTATAAATGCTCAGTCCAACTCAATATTAGGCTTTATTTGTTCAAATGCATCTACACTGTGCTTGACGTTTGCTGACCTGATGCCATTCTCTGTTTATAGGCCCCACAGAATCTGAATCATGTATTCAATCAGAAAGCCTGCAAAACAAACCCAGAATCTTTTCTTTTCATTTATACTAATAATTTGCCTCATTTAGAGGATTACCAGAGCGAACTCTTGCGAGCCAGTTGGCACTGAGCTCCCGGAATGGAAGTGTGCTGGGGTTTATTTAAAGCTGTGGTTTCCTTCAGATAGGCTTTGCTGACAGAAATTAGACTCCTAAACCACAACATAGACCCAGAAGAGCTTAAACCTGGCCGGCTCTGGTCTGCATGCATCCTGCTGATCTGAAATTTAGATTAACTTCTAAAATACTTTTAGGATTACTCTTATTGTCAGTGTTTTCCTGTGTCTTAAATCCAAATTTAAACTTCTTACATTAAAAGTTTACATCCTCATACCCATGTTTATACTCTAATTTACTGTCTATTAGTTTTATACTGTAATTTACTGTCCATTAGTTTTATACTGTATTATACTGTACATTACTTTTATGCTGTCATTTACTGTATATTACTTTCACTTTTTACTGTGCATTAGATTTATACTGTAATTTATTGTATATTAGATTTACACTGTAATGTTCTATCAATTTAAATTGTGATTTATTATACATTAGTTTTTTACTGTTTTTTACTGTAATGTACATTAGATTTATACTATAATTTATTTTACATTAGTTTTATACTCTAATTTGTTTTACATCAGTTTTTTACTACAATGTACTGTATTTTAGTTTTTTACTGAAATTTACTGTGCAGTAGTAGCTTTATACTGTAGTTTTTCTCGTGATTGCCTGTTTGTTCTTCCCTCAGTCCTGTATCAGTGGAGGGCCCCCCAGGTTTGGAGTAATATTTGGGGGAGGTGCAGGTCTGTCAGTAGTGTAAAGATTTTAATATGGCAGCAGCTTGTTGGGACTTCCTGGCCTATTTATTAGCTAGATTAGGTATTGGATGTTTAATATATATGTCCGTCTTGTCTTGCTCAAGGCAAGTTTCCTGTAAAAATTAAAATTCGACTGAAAGTCTTTTCTCTCTCCAGCAGAAAGCCGGCCTCTGTGACAGAGAAGTCCAACCCATCCAAACGGCACCGGGACCGCCTGAACGCCGAGCTGGACCGGCTGGCCAGCATGCTGCCCTTCTCTCCGGAAATCATCTCCAAACTGGACAAGCTGTCCGTGCTGCGCCTCAGCGTCAGCTACCTCCGCGTCAAGAGCTTCTTCCACGGTAAGAAACCTGATTTAAACACACAGTCCCTCTCGAGTCGCTGTGACTCCTCTGAGATGCACAAGTTTTAAACCTTCATGCCCAAAGGTTTCCCATGAAGCTTTTGAGTGAACTCTGCTGGCGCCTAGCCCGGGAATCTTCTCTGATGAGTTTCTGTTTCAGTTTGATGAAGTGTTGACTTTTGTTAAAGCTGTAATGAAATGTATATTATAGAATCATTAACCTATCCAGACAGTTCTGGGTTCATATGACTGGGGTTTGGTTTGTATCCTGTAAAAAAGGAACTTCTAGATGTAGTGAGAAAACGTCCATGGGTTTAAATTAACACTACACAGCCCTTACACTGTCACTGGGGTGGAAACTCCAGTACCCTCAGTATCTAGTGAGAAACACGACTGTGTCATGTTTTGTCGAAGTTCTATTTTTCAAGCTGTTTTGACTCCATACAGCAGCAAATCAAATTTCTTTTATTTCATACATTCATTCATTTAATGCAGTTCTAAGATACAGTTCATATACAATTGGTACCAAAGTAAATTCCAAATTAATTACTTTAAGCAGGAATGTAAACTTTTTCACTTTTACCAGGAAAATACAACATTTATAATCTGTCCTCTAGTGCTGGAAACCTAAAATTAGATAAATTTGTTAGTTTTGTGGTAGTTTAGTTAGTTGTTGCCATGAAAACATTATGGCTTTAATCACTGATCACTGAGTGATTAAACCAGTTAGTGCCCAGGATTTACCCCTGAGGTACTCCGTCATGTTCAAGGGAGAAAAGATGGAAGTCTGTAAAAGAAAGAAATGGATAGTGACAGGTTTGCTGGTTATCATGTCATGAAAAAGTTTCAAAATCATTCACAGACACACACACACACACACTCAAACCTCCCTGTAGTCCTTTTCGATGTATTATTAATCCGGCACTTCACAGAGAATTCTTATAACATTTTGCAGCGCAGTGTCTCCATCCCACTCGGTGTCAAATCATTGTGAGTGAAGGAGAACTAAAGAAGAATTGACTGTCGCACACTTTAGCTCTTAAGTGCATCTCCCACCGAGCTACGTACTTAACTTTCTTCAAGTAGTAACAGTGTCATCCATCGAGGTAATGTCCTCGAGCGTATGCCTTCAGGCTCTTTCAAACTTTCAGCATGGCTGCGGGGACGTCGCGTGAAAACCAGTGGCATGATCTCTTTGTTCAGAAACTGCACTGAACCTTAGATGGAGGGGGTGGGGCATGTAGTATCATGGCAAAGGATCGTCAGAGATTATTTTATTCACTGGCTTTAAACCTAATACAGAGGCCTAGACACTGCTTGCAGCCTTGGCGCAGGGATAATAATGGTATTTTGAGTGATACCATGTTGTTTCTTTCCACTGAACTTTTAATTTACAGCTGTTGGTAAACTTTGTAAGATTTTTAGTAGAACACGTCTGATACATTTGCTTATGGTTTTCTTTAAGACCTGCAGAGGTCTGGTTTGATTAGATTGTTTTCTGGGGGATTGGAAGACGAAGTCAACATCTTGAATTCTTAATCAAGATATCATAATCCTCAAATGATTCCTGAAGGATACTGCCATGCAGTGTACATTTACTGAGGTCCCTATAGGGGTGTAACACACTCTGATGTCTCTGAGACATGTAACACTCACTGAGGTCCCTTTAGGGGTGTCACATCACTCAGGTCACTGCGGGGTGTAACACTCACTGAGGCCTCTGAGGGGCGTAACACTCACTGAGGTCTCTGAGGGGTGTAACACTCACTGAGGACTCTGAGGGGAGTAACACTCACTGAGGTATCTGAGGGGTGTAACACTCACTGAGGTCTCTGAGGGGTGTAACACTCACTGAGGTATCTGAGGGGTGTAACACATACTGAGGTCTCTGAGGTGTGTAACTAGTCCCTGAGGGGTGTAACACTTACTGAGTTCCCTGAGGGGTGTAACACTCACTGAGGTCTCTGAGGGGTGTAACACTCACTGAGATATCTGAGGGGTGTAACACATGCTGTGTGGGGACGGAACCTTACTCAAGGGTACCTCAAGGGTCCAGCTGGGATTCAAACCCACAACCTTTTGATTGCATGGGCAACTCCCTAAACACTAGGCCAGCAGCCGCCCCATGATTCACCAGACCAGGTCTCCTGTATCCGTTGTTTCAGGGTACAGGTCTGATGCTCTGGTATTAACTGTATCTTGCTATCATGACCCACATCAATTGTTTTCAGCAACACTAACTCTTCTGTGGCTTCAGACTAGGGAGCCTACCCTCCGATCCAAAAGTGCACTATTAAGCTTTGGAAACCTATCACCTACTGATGCACTCCTTACATTTCTGACAGGTACTCATTCCTGCAGTCTTTACCCGATCTGTCTGTCCTGTCTGATTCCTCAGACGAGCAACTGTAGCAAGACAGTTAATGCTTAAAAAGTTCATTCTGGTTGCTGGCTATGGTAGAAAATGTCCCTCAGTACATGGCAGGTTGCTGTATAGGGGACTGAGGAGGAATGGCTTGGTCAGTTACCTGAGGGCCAGATGGCAGCAGGTGTAATTATGCTGAGAATGCTGGGTGATGCTCTGGCCAGTGCTCTTTTTTAAAACCTTGGGTTCTGGGGTTAACGTGGATGTCGCCTATCACCTTTCTAAACATTGTTACAGACCAAGAATGCGCCGTAATAGAAAAATAATGTCCCAGCCCCAGTCTGTCGGTGGCCTGTTCTAGCACAACTGTGCAGCAGCCACACTGAAAGCTGTCAGGAATGGTTTTGAAAACATGAGAAAGAGTTCAAGGTGTTGATCTGGCCTCCAAATCCCCCAGATCTCAATCCCTTCGACCATCTGTGGGATGTGCTGGAAGCCACACCTTGCAACTCACAGGATTTAAAAGATCTACCGCTGGTGTTGGTGCCAGATTCTACAGGCGAACCGGGAGTCTTTGCCTTGATGAGTCGGAGCTGTTTTGATATCGTGGTGGTTTCAGTGTTGCAGACGATTAGTCAGGAGATTAACGATTAATCGGGAGATTAACGATTAATCGGGAGACTAACGAGTTTCAAATTTTTGTGGAAACTGAGCAGCGAAACGTCCTGTTTCCAACAGAAACTTTCTGTGATGTCATGAACACTTTTAGAAATATCCGGCCCGTTCCCAAGGATGTCTGTATTTCAATTGCATTTAAATTTTCCCTCCATTAGAATGACTGAGTTTTAACAGAAACAGGCCAGTAAACTTTATGTGCTGCGTATCTGTCAGTCACATGTAAATGAAACAATTAAGAATGAGATTTATGTAATAATACCAATAAACACGACGTGATCTGAATATACAAAGGCAGATCTATTTTTCTTTAAATAAACCTGATGTAAATAATCTCATAAATTGTAACTACATTAATCTCGCTTGATCCAAAGCTCGTCATATTTAAAACAGTTTTAACTGATTCAGTTTCATTGTTTTCACACTTAACAGATTTTTGCTGATTTTAAGGAATTTGAATAAATACATTCTAAAAATCAAATTAATGCGAATAAACTATGCCATGCTCCATTATTCTGAGTGAAATACAAACTATTTTACAAAAGTCCAGTTCTTGAAGGTGTTTATGCTATAATAAGTGTCTCAGTCAAGTTTACTGAACGGCTCGGAGCAGGGCAGCCAGTCAGAGCAGAGGTCATTTACATATTTCTCCATATATATAACAGTGATACGGTTGCGTAGCCTTTATCCCCATAAAGAGATTAACAGGGTGTGAGAGTGATTCTGATGATATTTACCCCCATCAGGACTTTTCAAATTAAAAGTTTGAGTTTCAAAACATCCTGAGAGCTTGACATTAATTTTTTTTTGTGAAATGCTGCGTGCCGATTGAAAGGAGAAGGAAAATGAAGCCGAGTTTGGCTCCACGCTTTAGAGACAATTTTACATTTTCACAGGAAGTGGTAAAAAGATGAACAGCGACCAAAACAAAACATATATGGATTAGACAAACCAGCAGGTGAACCTCAGCTGCATCGATGGATTGTCACTAAAAGTCCGTGTTTATGGTGTATTAGTAGATTTATGGTTTGTTTGGTTTGTTTGTTTGCCTAATCCTTATCCTAATCCTAATCTTAATCCTAATCCTAATGCATCTGCTCAGCTGGTCCTTAATCACCGTCGGAATCAAAGTCTGCCTTCAATTTACCTTCTCAGTGGCACGGTCTAAACCTTTATAGAATAAATTCGTTTTAATTAACACTTTTTATATAAAGTGTCGTTATTAAAATCCCTCTTCTGCTTTTCATTAGGCTGGATATCAGGCATGGCTGAGAGTACTGACTGAATGAAAATGCTACTGACTATCCATCAGAACAATCTCAGTTAATTAGCTATAAAGAGGCCCCTGGATTAGGAAAATCGTTATAAGATTTGAAGAAATCAATCAGTTTCTGGCGGTGCTCTTAAAGTCTAGTAGGTCAGGGGTCATCTGTGCGTGGAAGAACGAACTCCGCTGTCTCCAGGAAGACGCGGAGCGTTTCAGCTTTATCTGGTGGAAATATTCCACGAGAGAAGAGTCCATTCATACCGCGTACAAAGGAAGAGAGGTCTGCCAGCGTTTTTCAAGCTTAAAAATGTGAACTAAAAATGAAGGATTAAATGGTTCATCATTAAATTGCTGATGTGATAAAGGTGTGTTTTGTTTGTAATTTATTTAGAACATTTTGAGAATTTTACTTACTGTGTATCAGATATCAAATTTAAATATGAAATGTTATAAATAAAAGTATATATATACTTTAAATAACATAACAGCAACATATATATGTTTGTGTGTGTGTGTGTGTGCTTGCCATATTCAAATATGTAAAAAAATATATATATATATAATATAAATTAAATACTTTACATAAGATAACAGCAACACCATAATATGTTGTCGCTTTCCAGCCAGAACCTCATATGTCCAAAACAGCTTTTTTTCAGGAAACTCAAAAATCGATGTGTATTCTAAATAAACAACTAGTGTATTATCAAAATTGGTATAACTATTGTCAACACTTTTCATTTGTTAATCATCTCTTCATTTTACACACCCTCGGGGAGACGGACCAATAGTATCGATCTATGAAAAAAAACACCAAAGAACAAAAGTGGAGTTACAAGGTTTTCGGCAGACAGTGATGATATGTCGCTGTTATATTATTTAAAGTATTTCATTTATATTTAACTTTTATTTTTCTATTATTAATATTCACCATTGACAGGCTGTGAAATCACTGTTAAATTGAGAGACATCATTAAGAATCCACTGCTTCAGGCCTGGCTGTTCCAGGGCTCTGTTGGTTCATGAAGTGTATTTTGCAATATTTTCTGAAAGGTAATGCAGTTTTCTGCTAAAGGTCTGGTCTTTCTAACGGAGCATCACAGTCTCAGGTTTGATGTGGCGTTTCTTCTGCTTAGTGTTGTGAAAAATGTTTCAATACAGGTGGCAATAACCAGAGTACAGTGTCCGTTTGACTCAATAAATTGGATTTTTAGCACAATCAGGACTGTCTGGATTGCCGGAAATTACATCAGAGTCTTCTAAAGGAATGATGTCAAAACACATCAATGTTCTGTATCTGTTGTCAGATAAGCACAGAATATTTACTAAGAGTGTCATTTGAGATTTTTCCATAGTCATACATGGATTGAGAATCAGACCAATCAAATCACTGAACACACCTGAACCTGGTGCACCCAGTAATGAGAGAAGTCTCGGTTTCCTCGGGGTGTTATACATTTCAGGCTGTATCCGTGGTTATGATGCTCAGTGATTGCTCTAATTAGCCCTTAAATATTTATAGCAGGGTGTGTGTAGCCTCTGCTTTCATTGGTTTCATGTTGTCCTATGACATTCTTTCACATTCTGGAAGGGGGAGGAACCTGAACTGGATGGAACAGGATCTTCCGAGAAGACTTTATTCGCTGGCTTTAAAATGTAAAAGCTCAACACTGAGGCCTACACTGTGCTCGCAGGTATAAAAACAGTAAATAGAGGAATCCAGTTCTGTTTATTTTGGAAGATTTGTGCTCTCTTTTTTGAAATGTAATAATTTTATATACCTTTTATTCAGTCATGATTTCAAGAGAAAATCCCTTTTCAAAGGTTTCATTATAAATCTGGACGGGGTTCATATTTGAATGTTTGTTTTTATTAAAACTCATCATTGTAAAATGACCTGAAATTAAACTAATCTATAGAATAGATTCCTGTGATTTAGTGTGTCCTCCACATTTTTTTTCTTATTTCATGGCAACGTATGATTTTTCATGCATTTCAGTACTAAATTATTTAAATATATAATTTACTAATTTTGTAATATACACATTAATGTAAATTCAGCTACATTTCCAAATAAAATATAACTGTATACTTTTTTGGCACTGTAGAGAGAACATAAATAAAGTCTTCTTGGGATGGAGAAACACTCTGTACTCGGAGGCGGGAGGTTTGAAAATGAGCCAATCCATGAACATTTTTTATTTCTTCTTGTTGCTGATTGTCTGCTTCTGTTTCAGAATTTCTGCATAAGAACGGATTCCCTCTCGATTTGACCTTTATATTTTTAAGGCTAATGTATTAAACTGAGTTTAAAATACACATTTCTGTAAGGTTTTTTAATTTACTTCAGAATTTCACTGACGTAAGTAATTCAAGGTTAGAACATTTACATAATTACCTAAATGAGGTCCTGAGATATTTTTTCTCAGATGCAGTTTTTTCTTTTTACTTTTTCTGCCCCGCCTGTGTGTGATTCCATGTGATCTTGCTTCACCTACATTGTCCAACATGCTGTAGGCGACTGCCAGCTTCATGGTCAGCCCTGTGATCAGGAGGCTATGGGTTCAAATCCCAAGACTGCTGGTAGCAACTCTGAGGTACCCTTGAGTACAGTAGTGCTCCCTGGGTGCTGTGTTGTAACAAGCATTAAATATAAGTTGCATATGTTTTTTCCCACTTGCTCAGTTCCTAAACTTCAGGGCAGTGTTCAGTTTTCAGAAGCTCGTGTACTGGGGTGGGGTTGGGACCTGATTTAAAGTTGTGAAGTTGTGATGTTGTGAAGTTGTGATGTTGTGAAATTGTAAAGTTGTGAATTTCTGAGGTTTTGACTTTGTGAAGTTGGGATTTTTTATTTATTTTTTACCTGTCGTGCCTGGCAACTTAGCAAGCAGAATGTGAGTCTGGGTGCCTTGATGTGTCAGACACCTTTACTTTGCAAAGTGGAGCTTTCAGTGTACGCCCCTCTTGTTATCTGGGCTTCTTAGATGTTTATTTATTCTATTAAAAATTATGCCAAAGCAGACAGGTGTACAGGCAATACAGAGAAAGAGTATACAAAAAACAAACAAACCAAAAATTATATATACAGCTAAAAAATAAAAAAAAATCTATGCAGAAAAATAAATTAATAAAAAAAAAAAGAAAAATACAAAATAAAATTGTAATAAATAAATAATAATAATAATAATAATAAATAAATAAATTAAAAAACAAAAAAACAAGGGTTGCGGTTGTGGTAGTTGAGGTGAGAGCTGCAGTCACTGTGTAATCACTCCTAAGACTGCAGCTGAAAGACAAGAACCACCCACACAAACAAAAAGCGAAATACAAAGCAACAGCTACACCGGCATGACATGCACAACTACTTTCCGTGTTGTAACAGTACACAGATAGCTGTATTCCTGCATTTTTTGACTGCTCTATGTCTCTATTCCTGTGTGTGTATATGTGTGTGCGTATGCATGAGTGTACATGTGAGTGCCTGTGTTGCCCTATGTGTGCTTATGTATATATGTGGTAGTATGTGTGTGAGTGTATGTTTGTGTATGTACGTGTGTGCGTCTATAAGTCTGTGCGTAAATGAATGAGCGTGCGCCTATGTGTGCATGTACGTATGGGTGGTTGAGATTGTGTGTGTGTGTGTGTGTGTATGTGAGTGTGTGTGTGTGTGTGTGTGTGTGTGTGTTTGTGTACGTATATGTGAGTGAGTATATGCAAGCACACGTGGTGTTTGAGTTTGACATGGAATGTTTGCAACAAATGTGAGGGGCCACAACCATGCCACCCCCGCGCCCAAAGGGGACCAAACAGCTCCGGAGGCCACAGAGACCAGCTGCCCCGTCGGGGGCCGGGGGACCCCGGCCGCATGCCCCAGGAGGGCCGAGCACCAGCCCCGAGAGGCCGAGCCAGGAGGCCCCAGTCGGGGTCCAAGCCCCGAAGTATCCAGAAGCCACCCACCCACCGGGCAGGAATTGTGACTTTGTGAAATTTTCATCATTGTTTTTGACCATATGTCCAATTACCCATGATCTCATGCTCTGCTTTAGATGGTCTCAGAAAACTCGGATTATGATCACAGCTGACATCAGGTGCTATAAACTGTCTTTGGTTTACAGTGATGGAGAATTCTCCTAAACTAAGAGAAACATTTATACACTCAGTTCATTAAATAAGTATTATTTCAGCCTCCACCCAATTTCACTACGAACAGACTAGACCCCAGTTGGTCTCCGGCTCTTGCTGCAACCAAGAAACTGTCAGGATTATTTGTGGAAACTCTAAAACTACCTAATACAAATTGAAAAATATGTAAATATATAAGATATAGCTTAAATTGAAAGGCAAAATAATACAGACCAGCACTCGCTTAGACCTGATAGAACAGGACATTTAAGTAGCTGATGGTTAATGCACCAACCTTTACTGCACATGCTTGTGGTTTTATACTGTCTGGTTTTTAGGATATATGAAAGTTCAAAAGAAATTAAAGAAAGACACATTTCAGGTCCTTAAAGACAATAAAAAAAAAATTAATGAGACCAAATGATACTACGGCTGTACATAGTTCAAACTGGCTTAGACTCACTGCACCAACTCATCTGAGCCTCTTTAAGTGAAGGAATTTGATGAGTGAAGGTCCTCTCACTCTTCTGAAGGATTACACCAGGAGGTTTGAGGAATTGGTTTTGATGCCCCTCAGTCTGGGCTCTTACCGTGACTCTGCAGTCCCAGGAGGAACTGACTGAGCTCCCTGGTTCAGAGCTCCAGTCCAGAATAGGGAAGAACCTCGGCCGCAGGAACCTGGTCCTGTGGTTTCACACGTCACTCTCACGTCAAGCCCCAGACGGGGTCCGCTTTCGAAAGGCTTTCCTGTCAGGCTACAGACTTTCGGCCCGGCTGTGTTAGAAAGTGCTATGGATGCAGGGTGTCGGCGAACTGTGTGCAGCACTGTTTTAGTTCCTCCATGGTTTGAGGTTTAAGGTAAAGGAGCCTTTAAAAGTCACACATAAACACCAGGTCACTCAGAGTCAACACTGCAAACTTCTCACTCTACATTGAATTGAACCAAGTGAAGCAAAGAGGGGGGGTCAGTGTGTGGGGACAGTACCTCAGAGGTGCCTCAATCAGAATTAGGATTCGAACCCACAACATTCTGACTGCAGCTCCCTAACCACTAGACCTCCAATTGCCCTGTGCACCTACTTGTACAATGTGAGACTCAAATGCTCAAATTTGTTCTCGAGTTACAATATTTATTTTAATCTTGATAACATTTCAGTTCACTTTTTGGATTTTGTTGATTCCAGTTATTCTTTATTGTTCCAGTACAGTTCTATAGTGTTCCTATAAATTACAATCAGTTTCAATAGCAAAGAACCAAGCCCGAGTTCTCTTTTGATTGGAAAAAGATTTTCCAACCATACAGACTTATTTAAAAATATGAACAATAGAGAACATGGGTGAGAAATAGGAAATACTGTAGAAATACTGACTCTTTATTTTTCTTAATAATAAGAAAACAAATAACAGCCTGTCTGTGTAATCGCAAGAGTTTATACTCTAATACTTGTTTTCAATCAACGGACAAAATTTGTGTCAATTTAGTTGATTCCAGTTATTCTTTATTGTTTCAGTACAGTTCTATAGTGTTCCTATAAATTACAGCCCAAGTTCTCTTTTGACTGGAAAAAGATTGTTTTAAAGTCAACAGTGAATTGGAATTTCTCGTTTTGGACGAAACTGTCATGTGTGTGAATTTCAGAGTTCAAGTTTGGAGCATTTTTGTTAAATTCAGTGTTGAACATTTTTTTATCAGTGATAATAGCAGCTGTAGGTTTATTTATTAGTTCGGTTTGACCGTACACTCACAGAAATATTCGTCCCATTTCCAAGGATGTCTGTATTTCAATTGCAAATTCCATCGAACTGAATGACTGAGATTTAACAGAAACAGGCCAGTAAACTTTATGTGCTGCGTATCTGTCAGTCACATGTAAATGAAACAATTAAGAATGAGATTTATGTAATAATACCAATAAACGCGACGTGATCTGAATAAACAAAGGCAGATTTATTTTTCTTTAAATAAACCTGATGTAAATAATCTCATAAATTGTAACTACATGAATCTCGCTTGATCCTAATCTCATTATATTTAAATCAGTTTCATTGTGTTCACACTTAACAGATTTATGCTGATTTAAAAAAAGTAATATCTAAACATGTAATTATTTAAACAAAATCATATGGATGCAAACACCTAAAAATAAACTATTCCATGATTCATTTCTCTGAGTGTACGGAACCTGGAGAGATGTAGATGTTTCTTTAATGTTGTTTGGATCATGTTGCCTGGCCCGGTGCCAGTAATCTATACTTGTGGTGCAGATGAGGAGCTGTCAGGCGGCGTGAGTGATGGACACTCAGGGTTTGTGTTACATGGTGTCGGAACCGTACGCCGTCTTCGGCCCTCGATCCGTACCTGGTTCCTCACCGCCGCTTTACTCTGAGCGCGTCTGTCCTGCTGGACTGGAACAAACTGCAGTCGGTAGATTCATCTGCATCAGAACTGTGAAACACAGTTAAAGGATATTTATTCCTTCCTTTATATTTGTTTTGGTGGGACACACTTCTAACCTGGAGAGATTAGAGACTCTAATATACACAATAATATAGTACCAATAATATTTATTATTTATTACTACTCATTACACACTTCAGACAGAACAGGCACTATATACATTTTTTATAATAAATATTAATTTAAAGAAATTGCGCTGTCAGTGCAGAACTATACATTAAATTGAGCTGTGATCACAAAACTAAACATTAAATTGTTTAAAACGGAAAACTGCAGCATTGAGGGGAACAGTCCTCCTCATACAAATAAATCACTATGATTGATTATCTTCATTATAACCAGCCGCCTTATCCAGGCAATTACAGTAATTACAAACACAGGAAAGCTTTTCAGAAACTCTAGGGTTGACAGCTCTATGTCTCCATGTTTGGACGTGTCAGGGTTGAACTGGACTTATTCTGCTCCGATGCTGGACTCACTCCGACCATACAGACTTATTTAAAAATATGAACAATAGAGAACACGGATTAGAAAAAGGAAATACTGTAGAAATACTCTTTATTTTTCTTCATAATAAGAGAACAAATAACAGCCTTTCTGTGTAATAGCAAGAGTTTATACTGTAATACTTGTTTTCAATCAACAGACAAAAGTTGTGTCAATTTTTGTCCCAATATTTGTAAGTGTTTAATTTTTAAACTGTTCAAATGATCGCTGCATGTTTCTCAGGAGTAAAACCCACAAAGACTGAAAGTTCTTCATCACAGTCCATCACTGTCACCTGGACCTGAACTTTTTTCGGAGCAGATCCTAATTGAACTCAACTCAGCTTTTCTTTAATATAGCACCTTACAGACATGACTCATGTCACCAAAGTGCTTTACAAAACTAGGATAAAAAAACAAACAAATTACATACTAAAAGGTGCAGTTCATATAAAATATAAGATATAAAAGTATATATTTTTTAAATAATAAAATAAAATACAATAACAACAGCTAACCCATGGAGATGAAAGCCAGATCATAAAAATAGGTCTTAGCACTAAAGTACACCAGAACCAGAAACTGGCAGATTTTTACTGGTCATATCCGCCGCTGCCGGTCCACACATAACTGGACAGGAAGAAGAAGGACAGAAAATGTTCAGTGTTTTTACAGAATGTGATCTCTCAATATTTCCAAGTGTTTTGTGTGTCTGTGAATAAAAACAGCATGTGAGAGTCACAGAGGAAACCCAGTGAGTAATAAACAGAACAGCCAAACAGAGGAGGGAGTCAGATCTGCTGTGTGTGTGTGTATATGAGTGTGTGTGTGTGTGTGTGTGTGTGTGTGTGTGTGTGTGTGTGTGTGTGTGTGTGTGT
>JBBKCR010159566.1:0-16724 GCA_037577295.1 Ladigesia roloffi
TCAACATGCGCTTGAAGAACTAAACTAACGCTACGTGTGTTCTACACGGACTACTTAAAGCGTTACACGCGCGCTGACACAAGCACGTAATCCCCCACTACGCCGCCCCGTTCGCATATGTGCCCCCCTAAAAACACACTGAACCCCCCTCGTACCCCCTGGTAATTTTAGTCTAGAACCACCACTGTCCAGGAGTCACATTCATGGCAAGTCCAAGTTCAAATGCAGCTTCTGCAAAGTGGAAGTTTAAATGCTACTTTTCCCTTGCTGAGATGAAAGGCAAAAATGTTTATTTGACGTGAAACTTATGCCCAGGAAAAAAGCCTCTCACCTGCATCGGTGATTAGTGTGCAATGTTTTATAATTATTTTATATTAAATTTGATTTATCTTTTAAGTAACGCAAAAATTACTTTGCCTGTTAATTAGTTCCTTTTATAGTGATGTAACTCAGTTACTAACGCAGTTACTATTTGTGAGAAGTAATTAGTAACTATAACTAATTACGATTTTAAAGGTCCTTGCCCAACACTGCTCATCAGCTTCCACTGGCTGTGTAATGAGCTCATTGAGTCAGACGCTATATATATATTGCTAGCTCCATATTTCCAGTTATTTTGGTCAGATTAACTTAAAATGTAATGAAATAGTAGTGTAATGCCTTACAATTTAAATACAGTAATATTGTAATATAACAAATTACTTTGAAATGACAGTAACAGGTAATAAATAATGCATTACATTAATAAATAATGATTGATATATATCTATATCTATATATATCTATATATATCTATATCTATATATCAACATATCAAATATCCCCTGTAACCATTTAACATTACTTTATGTTTTTTTATTTTAATGTTTAACTATACTGTGTCCAATTTGAGCAGGAAATATTAGCACAAATCCACTTTAGATAACTGTTATACTGTATGAGACCAAAAATCCACTGCGATGCATTATTCTGAATTCAATTGTCTTACATATATTCCATAATGGCACAGTTGTACAAAACATACTGTGACATACTGCAAAAGAATTACAGCCCATGTCATAATACCAAATACTTTTAATTGCTTATTTTGTCATATGCCTACACTATACATCAAACTGCCTCCACTTTTAGCAGTAAACATTAGCACCTCCATCCACATATCATTAGCAGCCTAGTGCTCTTTTTTTGAACATTCACAGTTTAAAATAAAAAAGTGCACACACACACATATATATATATAGCTATCAACACAAGTCACAGTCATTATTATGCTTATTGCTGGCTCTAAGCAAGACACAGTGTGCTTGTCTACAAAACAGCCTTCTTTCTGGTACTCTTTTTCATAAAACATCTCTTTATTTCAGCATGTGCTGGCAACAAAAAATGATTTTCTCTTGAGTTCCACATTATACTGTCTCTCATGGAGCATCACTAGGCAAATCACTGGTTGGCAGCTTTCGCTGCTGCACTGAGGCCCAAAGCAAAATGTGCAGGTTCAGGCTGTGAATCTTCACTATGGAGCATTACTGTTTTCCTCTTGTCTCTAATTGGATTTTGTGGATGTAGGCTGTGTGGAGAATTGCTATGACATAACGTACAATAAAGCATAAAAACACGGGCAGACAGTCAGGTGGGATTTTTTAGGCCTCACTATTGCATGGCCCCATGTGCTACATTGGGGGACCTTTGGCAATATTGTCCTCCTCCATCATCCCTCTCATGAAGGGTGTCGGCTCATGGAGCTCTGAAGAAGGTTTTCTATGAGCTCGCACAGGCAGCAGCTTCATAAGTTGAACCTCAGAGACCAGGATGATGGATCCTTCTTAGCAAACCAGTGTTAGCAGAGCAAGCTACTGTAAAGTGTGTTTTTGTGGATAGCTGTTTTCTGGTACTGCCTGTGATTGTCCATTCAGAATCAAAACAAATGAGGGTTTGAGGAATTTGTATTTCAGAGATATTAAGGACCTCAACAGGAGGTGGGTAATTACATTTACGGCATTTAGCAGATGCTGATGCAGATGCAGTCCCCCTGGAGCAACCTGTGTTTAAGAGTCTTGTCAGGGACCCAATGGTGGTAAGCTGAAGGTAAGATTTGAACCAGAGGCAAGTGTGCGAGCCACTTGGCCAACACAAGCAGCCCATTTTTAGCTAATGTTATCTAAACTAGCTGATGTTGCCAGATATTAACTTCTATTTCTGTCAAACAACAAGATGAGTTTGTTTCATGGGAGAAAGGCTGCTTTGCAAACCACTGAGTTTTTCAGCAGAAGTTGCAAATAAAGCAAGCCATACCCGAGCTTCTCGAAGGCAGGGCCAAAATTGTGCTGCTGGCGAGCTGACTGTGTCACTACTGATTGAAGGACATGTTGTAAGGATACAGATAAACTTAGAAAAAAGCCATTGTATTTTACAATGTCTGAGCAGGGACAAAACAACAATGGAGGGAAAGGGAACACTGGATGAAGTACAAACTCAATTGTCTGTCTGGGCTGAAGATACATTTTCTACTAAAACATTTCTGTGAGAAAAGTGAAGTGATCCAGGACATCAATAACAATTTATCTGGGTTCAGCTTTCATAAATAAAGAGTGCAAAGAAAGTATTAAAAACTCAAACAAGACTATAGATAATAAAAGTTCTCTCTAACAAATGTGTCGCTGACAGAAAAACTATCTGCCGGTTTGACTCCATGGACGTGGTTTTAGGACGACAGGCCATAAACTGTGGAGAGAATCGAGTCAGAAACTCCATTACCGGACTGAGACAAGAACACCAAATCCTGATACAACTTCAGCCCCATCACAGTACAGTTTAGATACAGCATGCTTTTTTGGAGACCTGTGGAGAAGAGCTTTTAGTGTGCTTACCTACAATGTCGTGCAATCATAAAAACTTTACATTTCTGATATTAATGAGCAGACTTTTCACGCTAAGTTGTTTGAAGTGTTTTGACAGCATTGAACAGATAATTTAGCCATGCATTCACTGCAGAGAGGCTGAAATGGTCAGGATTTTCATAATAGAACATTAGCTGGACTGCTCAAAGATGGTGTCCTGGGTAAAGGCACCTCCTCCAAACTATTCCTTTTAAAATTTTACTAAGCTAGCTAGAGGAGGCAGACTGGGCAAGGAGCTCCTTATGGAGCATTAAGAAGGCAGGGGGTGGGAGCGTGTGTGTGTGTGTGTGTGTGTGCGTGTAGAGAAAGAGCAAGAGATCCAGAACATGGTGGCTTTCATCCAAGGCAAATCCACACCAGCCAAGTTCAGTGCCTCTGCAGGCTGTTGTGAGCTGAAGATGCTTGAGCTGAGCCCAACCGAGCTGCTTGTGTAAGAACTGCTTCTGTCTCTTCTTTACTGGAGGACAAATAGGAGGGAGAACTTCAGAAAAGGACTTTCTATCATTTCTTCTCTAACAAATGAATGTTTATCAGGAATATATTTCTCAGTCACGAATTTGTAATGAATTTGTGATGAAAGCTTTTTTTTCCCCTCAGAGGTTTTCAGTGATTCATGAGGGAGAGAAGAGCAGAATCAGACTACTGTACTTATCATGAGAGCGTCCAAGAAATGCACAGCAGGCCTGCGTTTATCATGCTAATGGTTTCCCTAATGAAAATACAGCAGGGTCTACATACATGAGAATCCATCCATCCATCCATCCATTATCCAAGATGCTTATACTAAGTAGGGTCACTGAAGTGTATAACAGGAATTTCCCAGTAGTTTCCTGATTCTGCATAATAAGCTCTAAGAAAGAGAAACATCCTGGTAATGCCACTACTCCACTGCAAGCACACGCACACATAGGGATGGTTTAGCTTTTCCAGTTGCCCAGGTGCCCTGGATGTGTTGGACTTTAGGAAGAGGGAGAGAGCGAGTGAGAAAGAGAGAGAGAGAGAGAGAGAGAGAGTGTGTGAGAGAGAGAGAGAGAGAGAGAGATGTTTAGGTGTGTTTTGTCTTACAATGCTTTTATACTTTTAAAATAAAAAAAATTAAAGATGCAGTATCCAAAACATTCTTTGGACTATGGAAGGAAACCAGAGTGGAAGCCCATGCAGACAACATGCAAACTCCACATGGACAGAAACCTCAGCTCCCCTGCCCAGGTATCAAACCCAGGACCCTCCGGTGGTGAGGTGACACCATTACCCACTGAACCCCTGCACAAGCATCTAATGTCTAATATAATCAATAACACATTTTCTCACATTAAAAGTAATTCACAGTCACAGTTTGTTGTAATCATTCCAGTCGATCAAAAAGCTGTGTGCTTACATCGCATAAAAAGGGGGGTTTAATAATGCACAGGCCCTGTTAGCAGATGCATCTTGAAGGTTAGTTTACTGGAGAAAAGAAACACGCCTGTCAGGGCCTGATTAGGCTGTACAGGCCAATTAAAGTCGAGCAGACGAGATTTTAATTAACAGTTTTATTGATTTGTATTTTTTCAGCAGTACAGAAATGCAAAACAAACACCACAGAGGGTGAGGGTGCCATTCCACTGTGCAGGGTGACAATCACATACTCCCTGGGGGGAAAAAATGCAAAACAAAACTATACATCAGTTGAGCTGAAACATCATTCAGGCTGAATCTGCTAATTCAAAAATACTGCACAGCTCTTTCAATTTTTCGCCCATAGTAACTGGGATAGGCTCCAGCCCCCCCCTGACCCCGAGTGTGGGATAAAGGGGTTGAAAATGGATGAATGGATAATATCTATTTATGTCAATATTATTGATCAATTTCCAGAATTAGTATTACTACTAATTCACTATAATGTAAGTTATCTATGGTATTTATACCCAGTATATAGCATAGAAAATTGGGTTTATTATTAAAACTTTATATTTTTTATTTGTTTTGTCTCTGTGTCTCTGTTCAGTTGTAACATAAACACATTTTCTGACTGTGATAAGTTAGACTTTCAGAAGCTGGATTGACTTCCTACCATATCAGATTTAGAACATGTTAGTCATATTTGGATTTGTGGACCAATTCCATGAGGGAGAACATCACTAAAGGCCTTCTGGAAGATCTAGATACGTAATTGACTACGAATATTTACTGCAGTGTAAACAGTGTGTTTATCAACATATTTTCATATGTCTGGTAAATGCTTCTCACAACATGGAACGTTTTTTAAAAACGAGTTGTTGATTTAATCTAGAATAAAGTGATACATATTTATAGCCCACACCGGAATTCAACTACTTCTAATGTCCTCAGTTCACTTGATTTATGAGGTGTGTAAAGTTAGTCAAGGTCAATTAAAGATGAGTCCTGGACTTTCTTATTGAAGAATTTTAATTAATCAACTCCTACACAGACAAAGCCTTTAATTTGCATTAATTACAGAAGCACATATCAGACTTCAAGGGTGGGCAGTGGTGGGAGATCACTGACACAGAATGGAGAGAAGAGAATTGTAAACTACTGTGATTATGGATTAGTTAGACTGGTGGGGTGTTGGTGAAGAGGTCTGGAACTTAATCTCTGTTCCAGCTCAGCCCAAAGACAATGGACGATGCTGAGGTCAGGGCTCTGTGTGGCCAGTCAAATTCTACCACTCTGAACTCCTCCAGCCACGTCTTTATGGAGCTCACTTTGTTCACGGAGACACGGTCATGCTGGAACACATCAAACTGGGTCCACAAAGTTGGAAGCATGGTGTGCTGAAGCATTCAGATTGTCCTTCATTGGACATGAGAGGTCTGAAAACCAGGTGTGTCCCAATACTTTTGCCCACATAGTGTAATTAGATCATTCGTTAATTAGCTGGAGCAGGTGCACCAGATTATGGTTTTGTCAGGAGGGTAAACCTTCAGAACCAAGTTTATTGATCACTAGCAAGTTCAGACATTAGAGGTCTTGACTGACTTCTAGGTACTATTTTCAACTAAATTATTAATTGAAAAGCTTGACACTTAGAAAGTCAATGTGAGATTTTTCTGGCCTGAAAGGATGTCCCCTATTATGCATTTGAAAGTTTTCTCCAGTGAGTTTCATTTGGCTTGGAAAACTTTGTTTTCTGGGTAAAAGGTATTCTGGTCCGGTTCCCCCAGTGCTCTGTGCAGCCTGGACCTCCACTGGACGTGGCCTGATCATTTATTTTGTTTAAGTTTCTCATACTGCAGGTGGAAAAACAGCTGAGTCCTGCTTCCATTGGGAGTCAGCAGTACTAAAATATTAATGCAGTACAACATTGAAATAATAACATATCGATAAATAACAATAATACAGTGCAGAAAATGGCGGCAGACAGAATCACACAGCGCAAGAAAACCCCTCCTGATAATGACATCACATCTTTCTTCCTCATTCTTTCACTTATTCCTTTCTTTCTTTCTTTGTTTTCTTTCTTTCGAATCTTTATTTTTTTTATTTGTTTCTTTTTCATATCACGTTTTTTTCATTCTTTCTCATTTTTCTTTTTTCTTTACCTTTCGTTCTCTTTATGCTTTCTTTCTTTCTTTCCTTCTACTTTTTCATTTTTCATTCCTTTCTCCTGTCTTTCCTTCCTTCTTTTCTTTTGGTTTTTTTCTCTCTCTTCCTTTCTCCCTATGAACTTGCTTACTTTCTTCCTGCTTTCCTTACTTCCTTCATTTCTCTCTTTCTTTATTCTCTCAACTAAAGTCATGTTGATATTTGCACAAAAAAACCAGGAATGCTGGAAACACAGAAACTTATTTTAAAAGAAAAAAAAAAACAGAAAAAAGAAAACATTAATTGCCGTTGTGTCCGTGTGAATGAACCTCCATGCCCTGATAATGAACACTCATTCAAAGTCACATTTGCTCTTGCCTTCTTGGTCTAAAATCAAGGTCAGCTGAGTAAGCTCTGTTCACATGCAAACGGCATGGAGGTGTTATGTTTTGATACGACAGCTGTGATGAACTGAGACTGAATACGGGATAAATACGCTGGTGCGTCCATCCTGTGTGCAGGTAGATGCCGTCAGACTAAGACTCTGTTCTGTGCTGTATTGTGTCTCAAAGTGACATTGCCTTTCTGACACATGCAGTAAATCCACACAAATTCAGAAGAATCGCTCTTTGTCTCAGCAGTAAAAAGTTAACATTCGCATCATTGTGACGTGCACAAGTTTACACGAAGTTTGCCAGGAGCATTCAGACTGTGATGCAGAAATGCACAAGAAGGGCAAGGACAGTCTTTCATTCTATGTGTTGCTTTTCTTTTTCTCTTGCTTTCTCTTGCGTTATACGTCAGTTTCAGATGCTCTAAAACATTCACTTGAAAAATCAGGGCTGATGCAGACGCAAGTATGGCTCATAGATTTACAGTTAACCCTTAGAATGCAACAAATAGTAACACACAACATAACAAAAGGTAAATTGTCATTATGTGGCAAAACAGCTACATATATGGAAGTTCCCTCTGGTTTGTGTTGATGCTTGAGGTGTCAAAGTCATGCTGAGCTTTGTTTGGTGTTCCCATGTCATGTAGTTTTGAGGGTAAACACTGATTCTAGTAGCCAGTTATATTTACTGAAATCAGAGTTTGGAAATGAGGATTATAGAACACTTTTTTACTTCTTTTCTCAATTTACTATCATTAAAAGCTTGTATCTGTGGGATGCCCCTTGAAGTTTTATATTACTGTATTTGTTTTAGACTGGGCACTCATTCAACTTCATAACCACATTTCTGTCCATCTGTCGTAATCTCCTAAAGCAGCTCTAACCTGATGCCCCAAAGAGCAGGACTGCAGGGCCATGAGAGAGAATCCTCCAGACTGTAGAGGTGAGCAAAATGCTTAACTAAGCTTAAGCTTCCAGTGACAGTCTCTGACTTTGGCAGTACTGAACAGAGTACAAGTGAACAGAGCAATTTTGCGCGGATGTGTGCGAAACTTTGGGATTATTGGATTTGTCTGATGAGAAAGAATGTGCCAGATTTCTCTGAAGTGTCACTGTCTGTCCTAAACTCGGCTTCAGAAGAAGATCCTGTGTATGAAATATAGAACCGGGCTCTTGTGGGAGTCCAAAAATGATCATGGTCGATGAACGATACAGAGCTCATAGTTCAATATATTCTAAATGAATTTGAGAAAGTAAGACTGAAAACAAATGGCTTCATGTTCAGAGTGAAGGACATTTGACCTGAATAAAGACAAATAAAAAAAAATAGCACTATAGGACAAAACTAGTTTTTGGAAGTTTTTGACTTGGATTTGTGCCTCAGTGTCAACGATCTAGGCTTAGCCACGCAGACATGTTACCAGCAAAAACACTGGCTTTTATTCATGATGCATTCTGACATCATGTTGACATTTACATTTACATTTAATACATTTGGTCCTTATATAATGTGAAAACCAACCAGATCAAATCACAAATACAGAAGACATTTTTACAGCTATTTGGGAAGTTTGTTTAGGTAACCAAGTTTAGGAAATGAAGATGTAGATGTTCTCCTCAGAGCTCAATGAAGTGGGTCTTCAGAAGAAGTTTGTTCTACCACTTCAGTGTTAAAAGCCTGGATACAGGTCTTTGACATTTAAGAAGAGTGGGTCAAGGTGGGCTTAACTTTACACTCTAAGAGGGCGAGCTGTGAACTGTGACCTGAACAGTGCAGAAAAATAGCTTGGCACTTCAAACAGTATCGCTGTGAATGTCTGTGAATGTCTGTTGCCTCAGTTTGCTTCTCGTCCTTTGTATAAAAGCTCCAAACTCCTCCCACACAGGTCATCAGCACCTCAGAGCTTCGGGTAAGGCAGGTCGCTGGTGGAGATTTTAATTTTGCCACCAGTGAGCATGTAAATCACAGCCGCTATTATTGGAGGTCACTGTTAATTAAGTGTCTGGGAAAAAGTCACACGACACACTAAGGTGTGCCTAGGATGTGCCTCAGGGACCCGTATCCGGCCCATTTCAAAAATACGCGCACTGTCTATTTCTTTATTCCCAGTGCCTTTGCATAATTCCCTGCAGTAAATATACACCCATTGTTCAACATAGACCAATTCCCTCAAGCAAAACCTCACCTCACTTTATATGTTGTGGCATGAGGGGAATTGACAAATTAATGTCATTTTTGCTGATAGTACCACAAGCCAGTGTTGGTGAAGTCGTCCTAATGCCTCTTAATCCCAAACTCTCTGCCAATGCCTGGCTCTCACCCTTTTTTTAGTCTTTGAAAAACCCTCAACTACCCCAGCTTGTTACTGCCTCCTCAATAATTCACAGGCATCTTTGGATCATGTTTTATTCATGCTCTAAAGGAATGCTCCTAATTTATCCCCCCCTCCCCCAACATATACACACACACACATACACAAACACACACACAAGCACACACCAACCTTCCTGGCTCCTTAGTAGTCTAGTTGCTAAGCAATGACGTCAGCTCTCTTCTGTCAGACACCCAGGGAAGTTGCAGTGGCACCGTCTCTGCAGACACAAGCATTTCAGTCAGCCAGTCGCCACTGGAGTACAGGAAAGGTTTTAGACACAGCTGACCACTATTCACTCTCGGTCGAAGCTTGCGCTTAGCTTTTATCTGACCGCGGAGCGGACGAGTTAAACATCATGCTGTGGTTCATTTGTGCTCAACCACTGTTAAAAAACTAATTAGCAAGTCCCAGAGGTTAATTCAGTCATCACATCAATATGAAAATTGGTAAAAGAAGTCTGTGATGGATATCGTCCAGCCGCATATTCTTGGGGCCACTTAAACATATCTGTTCCAGTTTTACAGCGGAACATATAGTTTCAGTGACAGCCTATGTACATCACAGAACATCTAGGCTTGTTGCCCGGCACCGGATAGCTCTCGCCTCGTTCTGATGCAAAGTCACGAGTAGAAAATCAGATCAGTTTTGGCAAACGATATGCAGCCTTCACATTCCTTACCTCCTGACCCACACCATCCACCCCCGAGTCTTGTTATCATTATTACAATTTCATGAAAAGATGAAAGAGTCAGTCGTCTCTTTTCAGGCTGCCCTCACAGGGGCGGGTTACGGGTGCTCAATTTGCTCCAGCGAGACCCCTGCCATTTTACGTTCCGCCGTTTCATCTCGGCTCCTCTTTTTCTACCTTGATCGACTGCAGTTATGTAATCTTCCAAACAAAGACAGGACTTTGTAAACCAGAGGGTGGTCGCCTTAGCGTTGCGTAACACACCGCACTAGGTTGGAGGCACCTGCACGAATGAGCCGCACGTGTCAGGTCGGCTCCAGCTCATTAACGGGACTATAAGTCAACCGAGAGGCATCAATTACTGCAAAAATGACATGGATTTTATTTATAATTAGATGGCTTCATGAACCATGAAGGCTGTAATGCGGTTTAATAGCATGCGGTCCGTTCTCACGCCTCAACCTCTCTCTAATGAACGTCTGCTGAGATGACAACCTTATCAAATGGCAACATGATGATAAAATATGGAAAATGTACCCATACTGCACATAGCCATTGCCTAGCTGTCATTAGCCTAGGATCACATGCCGTTACCACTGAGGGCGGCCCATGTCCAATCACAGAAATTGCAGATGCTTCAGTTGTTTCATGAGGCATAACAAAGTATTGATATAGATTCCAAAAAGGTTAAACCTCTTCCTGTATGGTTTGCTTACATACATAAATGAACAAAAAGGCCTTAAAACATCATCTCTGCTGTTTCCCATGGCTGTTACTTGGCCTGACAGCCCCAGTGTTAGCAATGCTAGTGGATCTGTAAAGTTTGTTGACATTTATTTGTAAAAACATTATAAAAGTAATGGAACTAATATCAGGATAACATGCTTTGAGAATGCTTGTTTATCAAAAAGTCCCGAAATGTCTTAGCATTTTGAGTTTCTCCTACACTCAGATTTAGCCCTAAGATTGAATAGCTTTAGTTGCTAACTGCTATCATCACAGGCTGTGTATGCACAGACTTACGAACAACAGATTTAAGAATATTAAAATAACTGGATTTGCTCTCTGTACATCCTGCAGGCCTTTGGTTGTATTCTAAACCTCATTCTGCAAGATTTAGCACACTGGCATACATGCTTCATAGCAACAAAACAAATTATCTTTTCAAAGTACATGAGCATTGTGATGCAGTGTTACAGAAGAACTTCGACTCTGATAAAGCGCATCTTGAAACAGTTGGCTTCAATGCAGTTTGTGTAGCAATTATGCTGGCTAGTGCACACTCTAAACTAGCTGATGTTTAATAAATTGAAGAACATTTTTATTTAAAACACCAGTAGCTTCCAGTGAAACATGCTGTTCTCTTCCAAAGAAACACACTCCTCCAGCTTTTGGTTTAGTTCCCCTCTCGCCTTATTTTCAAGGTATCACTTTGGTGCCAGGAGCTTGTAATAAGAAGCTTCACCTGCTTTGTGATTGACAGAGAGATGGAGAGAACTTAGCTCTGCCTCCAACTCAACCATCTCCAGGGTCACTCTATATTATACTATATGGAAATCAGTTTCCATTTTATCTGAACTTTTAATTAAAGCTCAGCTGTGATTCTACAATTTTTTTCCTAACAATCTAACATTTTTATTACTGTTGGTGAATTTTAGCTCATCTGCAAAAGGATGCTATTGATTTGCTTGATTGTGGTGCATTATATTATTCTATTAAAAAATGTATAAACTGTATGTTTGTGCAACACTGGAATGTGAAAAACTTGAATCTTGGAGTGACACATATGGAAATCAGGGACAAGTCCAATTTCATTAGGTCTAAATATGCAGTGTTGTAGTCTGTCCATAATTCTCCACCCTCAGAGCAGTAACAGATGGGCTCTGATAATCATGACACCATCATGTAATACATACATTATGAATTATTGGTGAGCTGCGAGAAAAAAATTCACACAATGAACTGCTTGATTTTCCTTTCTGTGAAGAAATTCCATCTCTGCAGTGTGTTAATTAAAGGAAGGGAGGGGGAAAAAATCTTTTGACTCAACCTGAGATCCTTTCTTTATTTTTTGCACAAAGTAGTATGAGGAGGAACACTGTTCCTCAGGTTATCTTGGTCTCGCTTATCACTTAGCAGAAAGGAATAGCTGCTACGGTGCCTTATCTTTAATTAGATGAAATTACACTGCCAGCAATCCAAGACAAAATACTCCTGCAAGCAAAGATAATTCAAATGTACATGAGCGGGATGGCACTGGAGATTGCGTTGTGTGGAGATGATTAAGCGGTGGATTAGAGAGCACCTCTTACCTTCGTTCTTTCACCGCTTTCTCTCTCTCTCTCTCTCTCACTCTCTCTCCCTCTCTCTCTCTCTCTCTCTCCCTCTCTCTCATAATTTGGCTTTTCAAGCCAGGGGCTTGCTTTGGTACTAAAATAAGTCATTGAAGTCCGGCAAAAAAGGAAGGGCATTAAAGTTGCGCGCCGAGTTTGATGGCGGTGCGATAAAGTCCGCAAGAGAATGCCTCCGTCCTAATTGGTCAGCAGATTAAAAAGCCTCTCCTTCCCCGCTGACCTTGACCAATGTATCCCTATTACACCTTTTCATCTCTACCCACCAGCGGCCCTGCAGTGCGCTTTCCGAGAGAGTTATGGTGAGCCGGAGTGTTTATTGCACGCTTCAAGCTGTGAGCAACAATGATAACTTAATCAAAGCGACTGCGCTCACAGCCTCCCACTGACAGAGGAGCTGAGCGGAAACCCAAACCACTGCCAGTCTGGGCGTCTGCAAATCTGCCTGCACAACAGCCTCTTCTGCTGCATCTGTAAAGCTCAAACACAGAACATACACTCAGCTCCATGATTACTGGCACCTCTAAGGGTCTCAAACCTTTTTTTCAATAACTGTCACTGAATTTTAACACTTTAAATAAAATAAGTAGTAGTAGTTGTAGTATTAGTAGTACTGGTAGTAGTAGAAATTTTAGCACAAATGCTAGTAGTCGTAGTATATACAGGAATAGCAGTAGTGAGTCTTCTGCTCTAAACTACTCCTTCATACAAAAGCTCTCCAGTTCCTTCAGGTTAGGATATAATGGGTCGAACAGGTGTAAGGCATAAAACAACCCTGAACTGTCCTACACACTGGCTAAGATGTAATAGAAGCTAATGCATGACCTATTAGCAGGGTGCAAACTGTTTTATTAATCCATCACACACACACCACCACTGGGTTCCTGAACAAGACCCTTAACACCAAGTTGCTACAGGGAGTTAGGGAATGGAATTTGCTTTGGAAAAAGGGTTTGATATATGCCCATAAATGTAAATTAAGGCACCTTAAATACATTTGCTTGTGTGGTGTAACATCCTTTCTGTCTTTTTACTTGATTCTTGGTTTCTTGTAATGCTCATTCTGTATTGTATGATTGTGTTTGTACGTTCTCCTGTTTTCCCCAGTTTTCTACGTTATTGTTTACGACTGTCACGTGTCTTTGTTGTAATATTAATCCCTATCCCGACTCCTCCTTAGTTTCTCAAACATAGCCCCATATTCTGCTCAGCACGCCCACCTAGTTATTGTTCCAATCTCTTTCCAGCTCAAGTGTTTCTAATGTATTTATTTAGTATGTACATTCCCTGTTTTCAGTCTAGTTTTGTTGGTTCTTGATGTTTCTGCTCAGTTCTTCTTTCTTTCTGTTTTTTTTTCTGTTCGCTCTGTGTTTGTACCCCCCTTGCGTTAATGATTGTTTTACAATGTGTTGTTGAGTCTTTGCCTTCTTCATTTATTTTCCAATCAGTAAAAGAAAGTGACAATATCATGAGTATCCCTCCAGAAACCTGTCAGGACTCATCAGCTCAGTTTTCACATTGGGAGGATTGCGTATTTAACAGCTGGACAGCTGACCGGTCTTGACTAAACAAGTTCTGAGTTATAAATCACACAGAAAAAAACAGTATCAGTAGCGAGTTTGCTCTTGAGTCTGTGTTTAATAGATTTTTTTTTATGAACTTCAGACACCAAATGCGTCTTGGCTGATCAAGCGAGAAAAATTTGACCTTTCGCCAAACTATTGCTTTAAGCATCAAATTATAATGAATAACTGCTGTTGCAGCCGCACGCCCACGCAGCCTTTTCTTCGAAACAAGCCTTGCGCATTTGTATGTTACATAATCCTTAAATGGGACCCATCCAGTTGAAAGTGATCCATGTCAGACATGCGCTCTGATGCTGATGAGATCCTACACAAATGGAAGGGTTTTAATCCTCATGTGAATTTCAGGGGCAAGAATACTTTCCCCCCTTGAGCAACATTGCCAGAATGGAGCGTGCTGCTCACAGCATAAGGGATGTCATGAGCAGATCACGGCAGCATTTGTCAGCTCAAGCTTGCAGCGGAGGGGGCACTGGATATGTTCCATGGCGGTATAATGACTGGTGGCTGCTTGTACACTTGTCGGCATGGTGACGCGATTTGCATCAATATCCAAACTTTGTGGAAACATGGTGATCCATGGAATCCAGTTTAGTCAGCCAGAGACAATTAGGGGATTTCTATACTGCTCCTTATCAGTTTTATTGGTGCAAGTGACTTTAAGAAGCATGACTCATTGGTAGTATATCTTTGGCCCCATTTCACAGAGTGTAAACTCTGGACATTGCTACTGCCTACATGCAAATGCCCATAGAGAACAAATATGCTCACATTTCTTTTATTTTATGTTTATTAGAAACAAGCAAGGTGTCTACACCCCGAAAGACTGTCATGATAGTCTCCGCCCACAAATGTGTGGGGAAAACATACAGAGGCAGGGGTCCGGAGAGCAGCAGAGCGACGGCGTGCCCAGCGATAGAGCAGTGTAGCATGTAGGAGATCCAAAACCAGTTCTAAATTGATTTACACAGTTTATATTTGCTGAAATACTGATTAGAATTCGCAGCATGGTTTCCATTCCCAGTCTGGGAATTAACTTGGGGCAGCTGGTGGCCTAGTGGTTAAGGACCTACCCCTGTGAATAGAAGGTTGTGAGTTTGAACGTACCCTTGATCAAGGTACTGTCCCCACACACTGCTCCCTGGGTTCTATGTTCGTGGCTGCCCACTGCTTCATTTGGTGAACATATTAAATGCAATTATAGAATTTCATACTGTGTGCTCCAGTTGTTTATGTCTGACAAATGGTTTTGTTAAATTTTTTAAGTAGATTTTACTAAGAGTTAAAAGAGTTAAAGGATTAAAGGTGTCAAAAAGGATTCTTGGGTATGATTCTATAAAAGAACAGCTTCTGATCTATCGACCAGTTCAGTTTTGCCTGAGAAAACGAGACTGCTCAGTATTTCGGGATATCTGATTTTGAGAAGCATGACGCATAGGCATTAATATATTTGGGCCCTTTGGCCCCATTTGGCCTCCTTTACCAAACCCTGACACCAGAAATGGTTGTTTGGTGTGGTTCCATGAAAGAACCAATTTTGGTTTCCTTATCTACACATTTAATAGAAGCACGCATGCAAGCCAAGAACAGTGTAGCTTTCTTTATCTGAGTGCAGTGAGTCCTTGGGTCAGTGAATAGAAGCCTGACAGGAATTCATATTAAAATTATGCTATAATGGCAAAGCTATGGAGGAAAAACAGAACCGGTTAATATCATGTTCAGATCTGTAATTCCGAGAGAGAACACTTCAGAATAGTCTGAGTAATAATAAGCTATGTCAGAATGAGGAACACCGAATGTAGACAGCAGCCTGGTTTACAGAATAGAAGGGAAAAGCCTTCAGCATCAGGGGAAGCTGGAGGTGCACTCAGATTTGATTATACAGAGCTAAACCGAGTCACTCGTATGGCCCAACACTTCATCAGTCCACTATGATTTGATCTCCAAAACTGGTTGGAGTTCCCATGATTGCTGGAACTACAGCCCTAAACACTGTTTGTTGGTGATTCTTCCAAATTTCTTTTTGTTCTCCTACACTCTCACTGTTTGCTGCTCTTTTGCTCAGCGTGCCACCACATGGCTGCTCTCCAGAGCCCCTCCCTCTGTGGATTTTCCCCACCCACTTATAGGTGGACACTATCCTGAAAGGTCCCCAGCGTTTAGAGATCTTGTTTTATTCTTTTAGCTTTTAAAACCTAAAATAAAAGAAATTAGTTCATTTCTTTATGATCATTTCTGTGTGATGCCATTTTTAAAGTGTGAATGTTATTATTACATGTTTTAAAATAACAGACATAGTTTTATTATAACATGTTTTTTAAATATAACTTTGTTCTATGGGACACAGGAACACCAAAGAAACACAGCATGATGTCTGACACATCAAGCATCAAAACAAACTGGTGGATATCCATGCAAGGTGTTGTTTTAGTGTACAATGAAAATGTACCAATTTTTTTATCCATGTTGTTTCTTAGGGACATCCCTAATGTTCTACGTTAGCTTTTTTTAACCAGAGGATTCATTTTTACCTATTAATTCCTGGATTGTAAAAATGGTTTTGCACTGGCTCTCATAAAGTACCTACATTCATACTGTACCTACTTGTAAGTTACTTGAGATGAAAGTGCCTGCCAAATGAATAGATGTAAATGTGAATGCAAATGCAATGCTCATGACAGATAGTGATGGAGTTTGGCGAAGGGGCAGCCAAACTCCAATACATGTCCGACATCTTCTACCATTGAATCCATCAATCTATTGATGCATAAAAGCTGAATCGGTGTCCCTCTCCATTAGTTGGGTGCATGCTTAATTCACATTCATACAATTTTTTTTATTATTGGTTTGCTACAAACACAAATATGAATAATTTTCCCTTTTAACAAATACAAATACGAATAGCGGC
>JBBKCR010159605.1:2058-16719 GCA_037577295.1 Ladigesia roloffi
CAAAAGGGGGACCAATTAATTTCAATATATTTGAATACTATGTTATTAAAGTACGTGGAATGGTCAGGCGTCACAATACGTTTGTCCATATGGTGTATATGTACATTCATATATTTAAGAAAATATTTCTAGAAATTACAATAAATATAGAAACATATATGAAAGTTAGGAAATTAATTAATTAATAGCCTTTAACTTTGGAAAGCAGAGGAAAGTAATAAATAAGTTATCAATAACTAAAATACATTGCATTTTGCAATGTGCATACTTCAAATTTTCTACAGCAAATAAAATTCTCTGAATGTATCTACAAATACAGACTATTTCTTGTAAATTGCAACTAATATTACATTGTCAACCAAATTATTGTTACAGCGCATTACATTTAAAAATTTAACTGTATAAATCAAGATTAGAAATGTGAAATAGTAATAATTACAAAATTATAGAAGACCATTTCTTGAGTCGGCACCATTGACCAATCAGAGAGCGGTGGGTGTGACATGTCTGAACACGGGTGGGTAAACACATTGGCAACGTCACAGGGCGGAGCTAAACGGGTGTGCTGAACAACATGGAGCTCAGCTGCTTTTCAAAGAAACGATGAAAATGAGAAGTATAGCTCGCCTTAAGACCTTCTTTCATCAAAAAGGCATTTTAAACACTGGCGACACCAAAATGTCTTGCTGCTAGATGACCTGGGATTTTTTATAAAAGTGATTTTAGGGAGGTTTAGGGCGTGTGTTTCCCAGCAGCTCGTGTTTTGTGGTGTTTCTGGAGAGGATGGAGTATCTACTGCAGGTCAAAATAGGAGCACTGGTCGGCCTATTGATCCTCACTCTTTTCTTTGGGTTTATCCCGGCTCGGATGAAATGGTTCCGAGAAACAAGTGGCACAGGTAAGCAGAGATTTTTTTCTATTATTTAATCATTGGAGACCCGAGTCCTGACCATCAGCACCCAAACCCACAATAATAGACATAGAGCAGAGTGTCACAGTCCACTTATATATGTATGTATAGTTATATATGTGTATGTTAAACATAAAGAAGTACATATAGATATATAGTAAAATCAGTCATCTACTTTTCATTAGTTTCAGGTTAGCCACATCAAAATGTTTCTGTTGCCTTTTTAGGGGAATTTAATTTCCTTCTTTCCACCAATGAAAAACACTTGAAGCGTTCTGAAGATGCTCAGATCTCACTTTTAAGCATAGCTTGATTATTTTATGTTTGCATCACGAAAATAAAGGGAACATCATCAGCTCACACACTTGCGTTTTTTGCTGAGGTTGATTTTTATGTGATTTTGCTTCTTCCTCAGTCATAATTTAATTAAAACAGCACAGTGTACTTTAGGATGGCTCTTTGACCCCCCCCCCCCCACACACACACACACACACACACCACTGGTGTTATCCCTCTTTTTCTTTTCTTGAGTGGTTTATACCATGTTTATCAGTGATGTTTGCTTGTCCATCTGTTAGGGACACTGAAAGTCTGCCACTCTTATCAGTCCTACCAAACAAAGACTGCGTCAATAGCAGAGGAATTGCTTTCAAAGCCTAAACTAGACAACGCTTTAATGACTCTTTTATCTTTATCTTTAAGGTGCTCTCTTAATCTTCAGTGGAGAAAATTCTCTCAGGACTGTTCCTTTAGGATCTACATAACTTTGAGGCACCTGATCGCAAAAGCCTCCGTACTGCTCTAGAGTCAACCGGCTTATAGAGGGCCCATCGTTTATGGAAGTGAAACCTGTGCTTTCAGCTTTGTTTACTTAAAAAAAGGAAACTAGGTCTGTTGCTTTGATTCAGAAGAACCTAAATTATCTTGATTAAGCAATAAGGTAGATGCTCGACACAGAGCTGAAATTCAAAATTATGTAACCAGCTTTTGGTCTCTTCTAATGCCCAGGTTTTCTACAGTCAGTCAATCAATAAATTAATAAGAAACATTTTTGTGTTGATAATAGGTTTCGTTTCATATATATTTAGTAAAATGACTTGATGTTGAATACTGTCATCGTGCAGCAACACTGCAAACAAAACTAGTGTCCTGTATGAATTTATTTGTTGTTCCTCTGTTCATCAGAAGCCCATCAAATAGTGCTGAGTTTTATCAGCTGTTTTGCGGGGGGAGTGTTCCTGGCTGCATGTCTCTTGGACATTATCCCAGATTACCTGTCTGACATAAGTGGCCAACTGAAGGACGTGGAGGTGAGTTTATTGGTTTCCACTGGTGCCAAAGGTTCTTGTCCACTAAACCTCCCTAAACTTGGTTTTCTTGTCTTCACAGAGTGGTTTCCCAATGGCTGAGTTCATCTTGGCATGTGGCTTCTTCACTGTCCTGATCTTGGAGCGGATTGTGCTCACCTGTACTGGCCCCAGAAGTGAGGAAACCACCCCTCTGCTGCCCCCAATTGGCCATGGCCATGCTCATGGGCCTCGATCTGTGAACGATTTGGAGAGCAGCGCCCACCATACTCATGTGGACTTGCAGGCCCATTCCTCCTTTCGCTCCTTCATGCTGTTTCTGTCTCTCTCACTGCACTCGGTGTTTGAAGGCTTGGCCATTGGTTTACAGACTACAAACGCCAAGGTAAGTGGGCAGCAGGTGGCCTGGTGGTTAGGGAGTTGCTCCTGTGATTAGAAGGTCGTGGGTTTGAATTACAAGAATGCTAGTGGCACCAATGGGATACACTTGAGCAAGGTCACCCCACTGGTGACAGCCGACTGATTCATTTGGTGAATGGGTTAAAGGCAGAAAAAAGAATTTCACATTGTTCACACTGTGTGGTGTGTTCACATGTGACTATAAGGGGCTGCTTCACTTTACTTTACTTTAAAAGATTCATAACATTCATGCAGCAGGGTTTGAACACCACGGAACAGGCTTTCTTTGTATTTCTGTCCCACAAACATTTTGCCTTTTTTTCCTTTGAGATTTGAGTCATTATTGTCTAATCTTTTCCATGCTATAGTTAGTCAGAATCAAACATGTTCTTGGGTGAGTTAAGTCTAGTTAGCACATGCGTCATTAATGCTGGGGACACTGATGACACATCCACACAATGTTTGGAAAATTTCCATTTAATCTCTGACCTTATTCGACCAATATTGGGTTCAGAAAAATTATCACAACCCCCACCCTCCATCATCAGATACACTCTGTTTGGTTCCAACCTCTTATTAAGACAACCTGAAGCTCATAATGATCACATTGTCGCAAAATTCTGCAGGGCTCTTAATGTGAGCTTCGCGTTTTTTGCAGACAGCAGCGCTTATCTTGCTTGTGACCAAAGCTGTGGACTCTGTAAACCCTTTCATTATCTCCTCTGCTGCAAAGACATGTCCATGTTTTACTTCAATGAGCTTTTGAGTGACTGAAGGAAAGTGAAAGTGTTTACCTGCCCTGGCTTGGTCATGTGCTCCATGTTTAAGGTTACACTGTTCTTCATGGTGTCTTGTTGTCACCTATTCCACCATCCTGAACCAGTTTGTCGAGCTTAATTTTCCACAGAGGTCTAGTGCCAAATATTGACGTTGCATCAAAATCAGGTTTTATTTGATTTCACTTTTGTTTTAATTGAATTCTTGTACGTCAGAACTAACAATTGAAGTGTTAAGTAAAATGTTCATTTTCCACCACACTTTTTTTTTTGACACTTTTATCCAAAGTGACTTCCATTCCCTAACTATAGGGGGCAGTCTCCCTGGAGCAAATTGTGGTTAAGGGTATTTCTCAGGAACACAGTGGTGGTATGCTGAAGGTAGGATTCGACCCCATGACCCCTTGCTTCAGAGGCAAGTCTTCTACCCACTAGGAACAGTGCACTGGGACTGTAACTTACTCAAGGGTACCTCAGTGGTGCCATTTGCAGGTTGGAACCCACAACCAGCTGCCCCTAATATGATGTCTTTTTTTAGTTTTCAGTTCTGACATAAAAACATTGAGGATTGCACAGATTAATTATTTTTCCCCTCTCGTTTAGGTGTTGGAGATATGCATCGCCATCTTGGTCCACAAGAGTATCATCGTCTTCAGCCTGTCCGTGAAACTGGTACAGAGTGCGGTCCCACCCATGTGGTTGGCCTTGTATGTCGGTTTCTTTGCCATAATGTCGCCAATTGGCATCGCAGTAGGCATCGGAGTGAGTGAAGCTCAGCTCCAGACAGGGGCGCTAATCCAGGCAATTCTGGAAGGCCTGGCAGCAGGAACATTCGTCTACATCACCTTCCTCGAAATCCTCCCTCATGAACTGAACTCTCCAGAGAGGCAGCTTCTCAAAGTCCTCTTTATCTTAGTAGGCTTCTCAGTCATGGCTGGTCTGAGTTTCCTGGATTGAGGGACTGCTTTCTGCTGTTTAACCACTAACCCACAGACTTTTCACTTGAAGAGTAATTAGCTACTTTCAAAATACTCCTGGGAAACATTTCAGAGACAAAGAGAAACATTTTTAACCAACTGACAAATTTACGTTTTTATAGATATTTTACATCACCAGGGACACTTTGAAGTGATACATGAAGTGCCTTATATCATGAAAAGCACAACACAACTATTTTGCCTTAAAAGAAGAATAATCTGTTTTTTTCTTTTTATCAAAACTCTGATTGGACCAAAAGAATGTAATGCGAGTTAATGATTTTAGAGTATAATGTTTTTGTGCTTAAGGTTGTCTTGTAAGGTGATTTTAAAGGGGAGGTCCACACATATTTGCTCATCCCTGCATGATTAATTCCTAATAGTTGGGAAAAATGAAAAGTTGCCAATTCAGATTTCAGATAACAGGTAAAATATAGGCATTTTATTTGATTGTGTCCATTAATGTTTGTCAGTGATGCAAATTTAGTGGTGCTATTCATAAGCTAGGGGTTATTTTACCTTACAATGCACTGCAGGACATCTACCTCTCCCCATTAATACATTTTAGGCCCAATTCATACTCTCATATCTGTTATAAGTAATTCTGAGTTAGCAGGTTTCTCCAGAACAGAGCACTTCACATCACTCTGTTTGACTCGGTTAAATTATAGAGAACATGTGACAAATCATTGGAATTAATTTTTAAAGCCATGAGAACATTTTAGTATAATTTTAATGATGTTTCACTGCGATTGCCTTACCGGATGCTCAGACATCCAACCTGACATGCTGTTTTTATATGTTTACTGGTGTCCAGGTACTTTATCAATGACTTGAAGTTCTAAGAAGCATTTCCTTCAAAGACTTAAAACACTGTTGCACGTGCACTATATTGTTCAGTCTACTGACTTTATTTGATCTGCAGCAGATTTATACATTCTTGCATTTTTCATGCAGGTAAAGCCTGTTTGCATTACACATATGCATGACTTGTGGAATAGAAAGGCAAAATACTTGTAAAGGTTGTGCTAAAATTCTGCTTCTGCTTTAATGAAATAATGAGGAACCATTCAGACATTTCATACAAACTGTGACTGGTTCATTGCTAATAAATTCACTCTGGAGGAAAATGTTATTCTACATTTCAAATATACATGACACATTTTTGGGAAGGCTATTATTTATTCTTATTATGGTTTGTGGACACAAAACTGCTGTCTGAAAAAAGCATGGACTGTACTTTCCACATGGAAAAACATGCCACAAATAATATACAGGTGTTGTGAACAAGGTCCGAATGTCACAGATTTTCTCATGGAAATATGTAATTTTTCATGCATTGTAAGTGCTATAAATATTAAGAAAAGTACGTAATCATTTTATAAAAATGTTAATGTAAATTCAGGTACATTTTCATATAAAAAGAACTATATTTTTGGTACCGTGGAGAGAAACACAAAGAAAGTGCACCTTGGAATGGTGAAATACTGCTGTAGTCAGAGGCGGGAGGTTTGAAAGTAGCCAATCCGAGAACACAATATATTTCTCTTGACGCAGCAGCACTCCAGACCTTCCTCCACAGTGCATCCTGAATGTTCTCATGTTTTTTGTTTGGTTATTCTTAAAGCCCTGTATTTTTAATACTGTGAATTAAATAAATGTTAATTTTATGTTAATGACATAAATACATTTAGTTGCTTATACCAAAGAAAATGACAATGCATTCTGAGGAAATCACGTATGCATGAATTCCAGTACAGTCTATACAGGGATACAATTTTTGCACTGTGGGAGTTCAGAGTAAACCCTATAGTAAGAACTAAGAAGTACAGGCTTACCTTACATTTTCTTAAGGGGTAATGTAGTAAGCTGATTTTAAAATCAAATTAAAGTATTTTGGGAGTAGATTTGGGGGCATATTTAGGGTTTACACTATAAAAATAGTCATTTTCAGGCACTTTACCGCAACACAACATTGTGGTTTGGGTCACGATATCTGCAAGCTACAGTCCATCAGGTGGCAGTGTTGGTATTGCTCTAGTTTTTCCCCTGTTGTCAGTAGATTTAGTTCAGTTTCAGGTAAAAAATTGCACAAACAATTTATAAATGCCAGTTAGTCTGCTTTTCAGTTTATGATTGATATGCATGTTCTTTTATTTTTATGTTCTGTTTACCACTGGGTTCCTCAGTAACAGTACTGAAGAGCCAGTGTTCTACATAGTTTCATAATTTCCCACCTTTTGTTTGAAATCACCCAAAAGGGCTTGGCACCAGTCCTGCAGGAGCACAATTGAAGAACCCTGTATAAATACCATGAGTCTAGAAGCTTAAACTGGATCAAATGACAATGGGGAAAAAAATTGTGATTATTTCCTTGTAGATAAGTATATAATTTGAAATATGGTGACTCAGAGATCGATCTGAAGCCATTTACAGAGCAGCAGGATTTCTGGGTGGCCTCATTATTCACGGTTCATTATTCACTTCAAACTCACATGCCTGAACTCACAGTGGGGTTATAAAATCCGGTTGTTGCCTCAGTCAATGTCTTCTCCACACACTAAACTTTGCTGGGCAATAATTAAATATGTAATCATGATTAATCTCATGGTTTTCTGCGATTAATCACATTGTTAATTGCAACGTTAAATAGTTAACTCAAAAGTGGTGTATTGCATACTTATTTTTAATGGACTGTGTGTGTGTGTATAAATTGTGCAATATTTTGTACAAACTATTCACTTTAAAAACTTGTTCAAACTATCACTTCAAAAACTTGATATTATATTATATGTAAATTATATACATATTATTTTCATTGTAGAAAAACTAAATTAGAGCAGTGAGTGTTGCTGCCTTTACACCAAGTGCCTACCAAATAAATTGCTGTATAATGGGCTGAGAAGGATTATTATGAGTAAAGTCCATTGCAGTTCAGAAAAGCAATAATTTACAGTGTAAGACAAGAAGCCTCTGGTTATAATGTGGGTTTTTACTGAGCAGATATACTTCCTTCTGTAAGATGTTCATGGTTAACGAAACCTCAAGATAAGCAGCGATAAACTCTTCAGGAAACAAACAGCTCAGTCTCCTGGTGGTCTCTCTCATCTTATATACTTAACTGAAGTCAGTGTTTACAGTGTACAGGAGGTCATGAGCTGAAAAAGTTTCATATGAAAAAAAAAACTTCTGGCCTGAGATTTCCAAATGTTTCTTAATTTATTTCGGTACTATACAAGTTTAATAATTTTACAGTCAGTTTTATAATTTTAGGTCGGTAACATTGATGTTGCCATGTTCTATAGTTAGAACATTAGTCAAATTGCATGTTTTGGTGAACTAAAAATAAGTGTACACTTTTTTTACATGGAAATGTAAGAGACTGCACACCACCACTCCACTGTATCAGAACTTTAGACCCAAATGTAAGTGAACCCAAACCTTTAATTTTTAAGGCATTTTCCTGCAACTTGAACTTCAAACTTTATGAATTGTCAAGCAGTTTAACATTTTTTTAAAACAGCTGACTTCTATCTTGTACATAGATTCATTATCCATTGTATCTGAAATACCTTCTATATAGGTTCATTCTGTAGTTTTGCAGTAAGAGACTGTACTGTAAAAATCTATAGCTGGACAGTCCCCAACACTGACATGGCTGTGGCATGGTAGCATAAGTGGTGCTTGGATAAACATCTATCAATCTACCCCCTCTCATGCACATGATATGTTATTTGCACTGCCCCTTATGATGTATTTTATTATGAAAAAAGACTAAGCTGTTCTGTCACAGGTCAGTTGCTCAGTTATTGACAGCCTCCACCCCATACTCCTCCCCAACCCCCTTTCTAGCCGCTTGCTACACCCTGGACCTCTCTCTCATTCCTCATTCTGTCATTCGTCCTGCCCTCTGGCTGAGGTAAGGCATTTGTCCATCCTGAACCATTTGTAAATGTAGGATTGTTTTTATTTTATAATATGGAACACTGTTCCTAAAATAATGATGCTAATTTTGGTCTTCAGTACTCTTTGAGCAGGTGCATAACATGTTAGGTGCATTTTTGGTGTTTGCTTATAAAGCTGGCTAAGTGTTAAATATAATTTTTAAAGTCTTGTCACGGACATGGTGGTGATGATGATTCGAAATTCTGCATGAATACCACGAGGATCTTTGTACATATCCTAGTGGGCAAATTATAGTGAATGTTGTTTAAAAAATTAAATTAATTTAGTTCCAAATTTAATAGTGGCATTTTCCCTAGACATGATTCCTCCTTGTTATATACTTGTACTTTTTTCCTAAAGCACTTAGTCAGAGATCGAGTGAAGCTTTCTATGAGTGGAGTGTATATCTGGCGTCAATCCCAACTACTTTTAATGAGTAATCTTGGGTGTTGCGCGTCAACAATAATATCTGGAAACAGTAATGAGCCTGTAGATCCATGTTCCATTGGGGACATTTAATCTCCAAATGGGTTCTCTGGTCCAACAGATTAGAAAATACCAATGAAACAGGATTAGTGCAAAGCATGTCTCTGCTTTATCATTATAACTATTCCTTTTGATTTAATGAGATAAGAAACAGTCTATAGATGCTACAGTCAAATGACCCTTGTAATGCCTTAATCAAACCTCAGAAGTGATGTGATGCTGTAAAACCTTCTCTAATTTGATGTTTTTTGGTCTGAACTGAAATAATTCATGTCTTTGTCTTCAGTGTTTGTGGCAAGAAAGACTGAAGCATCATGGCTTCTGTAAGTTTGGTGTATATATTCCAATTTTGACTGCAATAATATATACTGATATTGTTGTTAAATTTGTTTGTTGCTGTAGTTCTCAAACCTAGCCATGGAATATCCATTAGTGCTTTCCACAATATCCAAAATGTACAGAGCTGTACTAAAGTCTTGGAACATCCCTTAATTGTTCATATCTTGCTTATAAAGAACCCCGACTTTCTTGTACTTTCAATGTAGTCTTAAGATACAATTTTTCCCACTTACTGAAGGACTTTCTAAGACTCTCATTTTCAGTTTTATTAAAATGTAAAAATCATTCAGAATAAATCGTGTCTAATATAAGACCTGAAACAGGCAGGAATTATTGCTAATAGGTGCTAATTATTCCAGATGATCAGGCAGTGATCAGTATACTGGTGGTGCTGAATGCTGAGTGGCTTGAACTCCTTCATCTAGCACACCTTTGCAGTCTGTCACAGTAATACATATGTTTATATTTCCTTTATTTAATCTACTCAGTATATCAAAGATAGCACAGTTTTGCACCAACAAGATTATTCAAAGCAAAATATAAAGACATGAAGGGTGAACTGTACACTAGGGTTAGGGAACACCTATGGTTAAACTAACCTCCAACCATAGCTTTTACTTGGTTGTTTTCATGAGCTGCATAGTCTTGTGAGAGGGATTATGCTCCAGAATCAGTGACCTGCATGACAGGGCAGAGTGGGAGTAGAGTTGGGGATTTGCTGGGTTACTGTCCTCCAAATAACTGACCATTGGATTGTTTTTCTTTTAATGTGTCTGCCTTGCGTAATACTTTGCCTCTCTATGTTGATCAACCAGACCGGAACTTTTCGCATGGTTTCAGAAGAAGAGCAGGCCCTTCGTTCCAAGTTAGAGCACCTGACAGTGAAGGACCATGGGCCAGTTTTTGGGCTGTGCAAGAAACTACCTGATCACACAGTACAGAAGGTAAACTGCAGGAAAAAATTAGAGGATACATTTCAAGAGAATGGTTTCCAGTAACAACTGTTCAGTCATTTTATCAAACTCATCCAACTGTATTGGAAACACTGAAACAACTGTTTGCTATTTATTTCTATCACAAAAAGCATTCTGGGAACTTTCTTCACCCCTTCCTCACCAACAGGCAAAGGATGAGCTGAATGAGACGGAGGAGAAGAGGGTGTCTGCTGTGAAGGTGCTGAGGTCTTTGATCAAGGAAAAGGCTGGAGCGGGAGATGAACTTTCCATGAGTGTGCAGGAGAGATTTGGGGACAAACCAGACTCTCTGCTGCTGAAGTTCATCAGAGCACGGAAATTTGATGTTGCCAGGGCACACGAGCTTATGAAAGGTACAGCCATGATTTACTGTACCAGGTTTTACCGCCATGAACAACTAACAGTGAGACCCAATCCATGTTGGCATTGCTTCTATGCTAAGACTTGCACACCAACCAGCTTGAGTTCAGAGATGGTAGCTGGTGGCTTCCAGGAAATTGCCCTGGTGATTAGCGAGTTCGCCCTTTAGACAGAAGGTTGTGGGTTCAAATCTTACGACTACCAATGGCACCAATGAGGTACTCTGATGCAAAGTACCATCACCAGACACTGCTCCCCGGGTTCTGCTTCGCTTGGGGGTAAAATACAGGGGCGAGTTTCACACTTTACAAACTTTGTGGTGTGACAAAAATGGCTCCTTTATATTTTATATTGTAACTTTATAACTTATAAACTGCCAACTATACAGTACTATAACAAAAATTGTTGAAGGTCTAGTGAAACCTAAGAACAAACTTAAAAGACAATGGAGCAGCCCCCTAAACCATTCCCGAATGTATTTCTAATGTTTGTGTATAATTTTAACAAGCTATATTGTGCAGTAGTTTGCAGTTTGGGATTCCTCCTATGTTTCTTTATGTCCTTCAGCTTTTTTTGTAATGAGTTAGTATGGAAAGCCAGAGGAAAGGAGATGGGACAGACTGAACAGCCATGAGCATCCAAACCTCCTTTGTGTTCAGCTACGCATCTCTGGATGCCGTTCATCACTTGGGTAGAAACAAATACTTTGCCTTAATTGGGGCTTTCCAAGCACTTCCACAGAGGCTCTTTGTGTGCAAATAGGGCAAGTTATCACAAAGGCCTGAGGGATAGTTAGGCCCAGGCAGGCTGGATGTGCTTTGATGCCCGGGCCCTTTCTCATACGCTGGCGTTCTGTGTAGGTATGCGCACTCATCTTCAGAAAGACATGCAAGCTACACTTCAGTGCCTTTCACAGCAGTGTGAACGGAAGGCCATTTGCATGCTAACTTGCCGGAGAGGTTAATTGGTCCATTTCAGGCTGAGCAAATCCACAAGATCTAGTAGGACAGAGATGTTATTGTATTTCTGCATGGTTTTCTCTACAAACCATACAAAACCATGACAAAGAAAGCGATTCACAATGGTATGTGTCCTTGTTTTGGTCAGATTACCTCCCTCTTTTTTGATTTGCTTGTTTTTTCGGGCAGGTTATGTACGTTTCAGACGGGACTACCCTGAACTTTTTGAGAACTTGACCCCTGAAGCCGTCCGCAGCACCATCGAGGCTGGCTATCCACGAATCCTCTCTACCCGGGACAAATACGGCCGTGTGGTCATACTGTTCAACATAGAGAAGTGGGATTTGGAGGAGGTCACGTTTGATGAGGTATTCACTTTCCTTTGTCTGTACACCAATGATTCAGTGTTGTTTAAATTATTTAAAAACATTTGTATTCCATGTCTACTGACCACACATATCTTAAGCCACCTAGCATGAGGAATCATGCAAAAAAATGTCAGCATTACATACCAGGGCAATTATTAGTCATGTCTTCCCATGGTAACTTAATCTTCAAATACAATATGATAAAATGCCATTGATTTAAATTGCAAGGTTTAAACGGTTTCAGTTAGTGTGCTTACGCGTGACAAATGGCTACTTTACAGTATAGGCAGAGGAGAACACCTTGGAGTCCTCTAGAACAGGTACAAAGAAATAGAAAAACAACAATACAGAAATCCTCTGTACTGGTCTGATTAACCGCCGATGAGCAGTTTTTGTAGTTCCAAAAATTCTGGTACTTTGTGCAGTAGAGACATACCCAAAGCTGCAAATATTCATGGCACTCTCAAAATAATACAATACAATATACAAAAAGGTCCCCCATTGTGTCATTACCAATGGAATCTGATCAGAGTACATTAGTATCCACATTTGTTCCATGTAATAGAATTCAGGTGAAATAAAGTGATGTTTTTCCTTCTCTAACCCTTTATTCTAAATGATAGACTCTGCGTGCCTACTGCGTAATCCTGGAGAAACTTCTTGAAAACGAAGAGACTCAGATCAATGGGTTTGTCCTCATTGAGAATTTTAAGGGCTTCACTATGCAGCACGCCTCTGGCATCAAACACACTGAGCTGAAGAAGATGGTGGACATGCTGCAGGTGAGAAAACATGGCAAATTCAGTAAACAAGTTAAAGGCCAAGTCATAGTCCCCCCACACTAAAAGGCAGGTCTGCATTGCTGTAAATGTGCAGTGTGTACTGCATATATCAGTACAGCAGCCATGTGAAAACTACAGCAGAGTTCTATAGTTCATTTGATTCTTGAGACCTCAAGAAATATAATGTCAGTAAAATAAATATGGATTCTTCTGTGTATAGGACTCCTTCCCTGCACGTTTCAAGGCAGTGCACGTGATCCATCAGCCCTGGTATTTTACAACCACTTACAATGTGATCAAACCCTTCATGAAGAGTAAACTGCTGGAGAGGGTGAGTGGAGTGAAACTTCTACTAGGTTTAATATGCAGGAACAATAATATATGGTGTCATTTCTGGACAATGACTGACCACCAATCACCATGAGGGGAAAAAAATTGTTTGTACAATAAATGTAAAGAACTATGTCTACCACTCCTACAGGTGGTCAGTTTGGTAAGGATCCAATTACTGTCAAAGCCAAAGCATGATTTACTTCATTTTCACAGTCATTGAGCTTTAAGGCCAGTCAAGCATTAAGGCTATATCTACACTCACCACTTGTATTTTTATTTGTAATGAGGGCTTTATGCAGTACAGCCCCTCTATGGGAAGCTTTGGCGTGCTAACTCCACCTGCTTAAATCCTTATATTCTTCATATCGTACTAATGAACAGCCATCATGCTCTGAAATTGCACTTTGTCCACAATTTCAAACCGTTTCCAACAAATGTTATTGCAGATGTCACTGTAGCCACAATTGCTACTGAAACACTGAAGGAAGCTTTGTATTTTTTATATATAGTTTCTATATAATTATATAGTTTATATATTATTTATTTATATATGCCTACTCTGTGCTGTAAAATCTGGAGTCATGCTGTCTTGTCTAACTGCATGTGTGTATAGATAAAGATGTATATGACAGTAAAGTTAACCATGACTTCTTTAACTGTGGATGCATGTGCAAGTCGCTACACCTTCCATCTATACAGTTTGTGAATACAATGAGCTTCATTGAGAAAATGATGATGTAACCTCCCCCTCCTCTTCAATCTCTCAGGTTTTTGTTCATGGTGATGAGCTGGACACCTACTTCAGGGAATTTGAGGCTGAAATACTTCCCTCTGATTTTGATGGGAAGGGCCCGAACTGTGATGGCAAAGAGACAGCAACCAACCTGTTTGGCTCTGAAGACACTGCACTTTAAATGGCTGGACCAATGCAGGAGACTGGCAGATGTTTTTGGAAGAAAATATTAGAGTTCTTTATAGAATATGAAGAAAAGTGTTGAGAAGGTGGAACTGCTAAGAACTGAACAGGGTACGGTCGCAGAAATGTACTGTAGGCCAAAACACAACAGTGCACATTCACACATGCTCTGTGGGATTGCTCTGTAAATAAAATTTACAATACTAGAGTTACAAAACTCCTGTCTTCAAGTTTGTCTTGAATGAGCACAACAGAGTAGAGAAAGTGATAATAGAGGCCTGGCAGTTATTCTCTTTTCAAAGTTCATGCCAGCCCCAGGTACACGGAAACTGATACAGAGTGACCAACATATAATGAACCTCGACATTCTCACTGACAGAAACTGTATAGGATGTAGGTGTCTGCGGCCTTTGAGATATCTGATGTATTTTATTGCTTTGGACCCGAAAACTGACCTAGATTATTAGTATTTTAGCCTGTTTGTTGCTTTGGCAAGTTGTTTTCAAGGCACACAAGCGTTACTGACTTGGTGTTCAATAAAATATAAATGGCTCTTGTTTAATTGCTATAATCCGTACTCACATATCACATATCAATTAGCTAATGTTTGATATTTAGCTGATAAAATGTTTTTCAGTAGCGTGAGAGTTTTAAAAAGGGATCCCGAGCATATGAAGCTATAGCAGAGCATACAAACTACATACTGTAAATCTAGTGTAGAGATCGACCGATGTATCGGCTGGCCGAAATATTGGGCCGATATTTGGCATTTTTTAATGTATCGGCATCGGCCGATATCCAAGTGCACTACGCCGATTTACAGACAGGCA
>JBBKCR010159616.1:0-16718 GCA_037577295.1 Ladigesia roloffi
CTAGGTGGAGGTGAGACACCGTCAAGTCCTTTGGGTTTTAAGCTAGCGCTCGTAGTCCCCTGGCGGATAAAATTGTAAAATTTTTATCAAAGTTTAGGGCTAAGCATAGTGGGGTATCTAATCCCAGTTTGTTTCTTAGCTTTCGTGGCGTCAGCTAGTTTAAAGCTACTTTCGTGTTAGGGCTTATTTATTTCCGTAGTGCGTGCGACAGCTTGGGGGGGGTTTTTGGCTTTATTTAATTTAGCTCTTAACCACTTTTTACGCCGTGGCTATCAACTAGGGTCTCTCGTATAACCGCGGTGGCTGGCACGAGTTTTACCGACCCTCTTAGTCTTAACTAAGTCAAGTTTTCACTTATAGCTTAATGTTCATTACTGCTGAATTCCCTTGGGGGTGTGGCAGAGCAAGATGTCTTGGGCCAAATTTGTGCCTGATATCAGCTCCCCAACTCCAAAAGGAGGTTGGGGGCATTCTCACGGGGGTGCGGATACTTGCATGTATAAATTAGACTAAAGCTGACAGTAAAGTCAGGACCAGGCCTTTATGCTTATGAAACTTTTTAGGGTTCATCTTAACATCTTCAGTGATATGCTTTAATTAAGCTACATTAGCTAAGGTATACAGTATTTTGAACAATAATGGTTTAATTGTTTAGTTATGTTAGGGTCTAAGGGGAAAAAAATAGCTATTTGGTCGGGGAAAGGCTAGTAAAAACAATAAATTTAGTTTCTATGCATAATAATGTATAACAACATGTATTTCAACTCGTTGATTGCGCTGGTCGAGGCATAACCTGGTTTAGGGGTTTGACAGGAAATATATGAACTTGTCCGGCGTAGGGGGGTAGGGGGGTTTGTCGAGAAAAAACCAATAATTGAAATCAAGCGTTAGTAGGAGGGACACTTAGAAATTAATGAGGTTGTAACTGATAGTTTATGCACTTGATAAAAACATATGTGGTTCTTATATGAATGTTTATGAAGCAATACATTAATTATGACTTGCTTCAAGAAAATGTTCTACCTTAATTTTTTTTACTTTGAAAGTGACCAATTGTCAAATGAAAGTGAACCTAAAAAAAAAAACCCTATGCATATGAAAGAACGCCTTGGCATGGTGGGTCATGGATAATTGATACTAATCTCAATAATCAAATGCCAGGTATAGTTCAGTAGTGGGGATTTAAATTTTTATGGCCCTGAAATAGGAACCAGATGCCAGTAATAGTTCATTTTGTGTGACCCCCACAATTTTTGTCCGTGACCTATCAAGGATAATTAACATTAAGTTATGAACCCGTTGGTGGTCTCTTACTACATTAATATTTTGAGGGCCAATTTTAGTTGGGTCAAACATAGAAAAATTTGTGATGGAGTTATGGGGATTATTCGATTTATCAAGTTAAAATATTGATTTTGTAGGAACGAATATAGTGGTTTATTTGAGTCTTAGTTTAATGTTGTTGTTTTAATGTGTAGGACAAATTTCTTTGGTTAAATCATTTTATATCTTTAAACCATGATGTAAGATTATACATAATATGTACTATACCATATGTATTATATACCATATATATTGGGAGAACCATTATGTATGATATACCATAGTATGCACTCAAAATTTGGTTGTCCTAAGATTAGGTCAGAAAATAGTTTAGTTTAGAATACTAGCTTTGGGGGTTAGTGGTAGAAGTTAAAATCTTCTTTTTCTGGGCACTAAGAAGGGGTTTAACCTTCGATCTTCGGATTACAAGACCGATGCTTTGTGATTAAGCTATTAGTGCAGTATCAGTTAAGTCATTTGTTTTCATATCAGGCTGTTAGTGGGTTAATGAGAAGGAACAGTATGAAGTAGAGGATGGAGGCAATTTGTCCAATAATAATAAATGGGTGTTCAACTGGTATGCCTCCAATTCATGTTAGGATGGCGACATCTGCGATTAAAGCCCAGAATATGAGTTGGGAAAGGGGCCGGAAGGTGAGTCCCTGTTGTTTTGAGGTATGTAGGAGCGGAACTAGTATAAGAACAAGAATTGAGAAAAGTAGTGCCAGAACCCCCCCTAATTTGTTAGGGATGGAGCGTAAGATTGCATATGCAAATAGGAAGTATCATTCTGGCTTAATGTGGGGAGGGGTGACTAAAGGGTTAGCGGGCGTGAAGTTTTCTGGGTCTCCTAGGAGGTTGGGGGAAAATAGGGCTAAGAATGTCAGGGCGATGAATAGAATAATGAAGCCTAGGATGTCTTTGTAGGAGAAATAGGGGTGAAAAGGAATTTTGTCTGCATCTGAGTTAAGTCCAATTGGGTTGTTTGAGCCAGTTTCATGCAAAAATAATGCATGTAAAGCAGTGGCTCCCACAACTGCAAATGGAAGTAAAAAGTGGAAGGCGAAAAATCGTGTTAGGGTGGCGTTATCAACAGAAAAGCCCCCTCAGATTCATTGTACTAGGTTGTTCCCGATGTACGGGACTGCGGATAGTAAGTTGGTAATTACGGTGGCACCTCAAAATGATATTTGTCCTCAGGGTAAGACGTAGCCTACAAATGCGGTTATTATTACTAAAAGAAGTAGAACTACACCAATGTTTCAAGTTTCTTTGTAGAGGTAGGAGCCGTAGTACAAGCCTCGGCCAATGTGAAAGTAGATGCAAATAAAGAAAAATGATGCTCCGTTGGCATGAATATTTCGGATGATTCACCCGTAATTTACATCTCGGCAAATATGGACAACTGATGAAAAGGCTGTTGAGATGTCTGAGGTATAGTGTATTGCCAGGAAAAGTCCGGTCAGGATTTGTATCATTAGGCATAGTAGTAAGAGGGAGCCAAAGTTTCATCATGCTGAGATGTTGGAAGGGGCTGGGAGGTCAATTAAGGCATTGTTCGCGATTTTTAGTAAAGAGTGTGTTTTTCGTAGGCTGGCCATTAGGTGTTCTTGTAGTTGAATTACAACGGTGTTTTTTCAAGTCATTAGTTTTGGTTAAAGTCCAAGCAGGAATTATGAATTATATATTTTCTTTGTTATTGTTGGGGTTGGTAGTTGGTTTGGTGGCGGTAGCTTCTAATCCAGCACCTTATTTTGCGGCTTTGGGGTTAGTTATGGCGGCTGGTGTGGGTTGTGGGGTTTTAATTGGTCATGGTGGTTCTTTTTTGTCACTGGTATTATTTTTAATTTATTTGGGGGGGATGCTTGTGGTATTTGCTTATTCAGCGGCTTTGGCTGCTGAGCCTTTTCCTGAGAGTTGGGGGGATCGCTCTGTTGTGGGTTATGTTTTGATGTACGTTTTAGTAGTGATTTTTATAGCGATTTGGGTTTTTGGGGGGTGGTATGAAGGATCTTGGGTTACTATGGACAGTAAAGAATTTTTTCTGGTTCGAGGGGATGCAAGTGGGGTTTCTGTGATTTATTCTGCTGGGGGGAAAATGTTAGTTGTTTGTGGGTGGGTTCTTTTGTTGACCCTTTTTGTAGTGCTTGAGCTTACTCGGGGTCTAAGTCGAGGAGCACTTCGAGCAGTTAGGGGATAAAAAGCAGAATTGCTATAATATTGGTGAGAAGGAATATAGTTAAATAGGTTTTAATTATTCCTTGTTGAATGTTGCTTGTTGAGGTGGAGAGTTTAATTTGTGTTGAGGATAATCCCTTGGGGCCGGTTTTTTCTGTTCATGTTTGGTCTACAAGTTGAGTGGCAATTAGTTGTGCTAGGGTAAGGTTTAGTTTGGGCATAAGTCGGTGAATGGTGGTTGGGAAGTAGCCTAGTATGTTTGAGAATTGGTGTGTAGAAGGGGTTGGTGAGATTTTAAATTGTTTGGATGTTATTGAAGCTAGTTCAAATGAGACTAGGAGTCCTAGAATTGTAACTGTTAAAGCAGCTATTTTTAGCATAAAGGGTATAGTTATTGTGGGTGTTTTTAGGGGGGAAAAATTTAATGTAATAACTAATCCTGCTACAATGCTTCCTCAGGCCAGGCGTTTAAGGGGGTTTATGATTGCGGGGTTGTTTTCATTAATAGGTGATAGAGGCAGAAATCGTGGGGTTCCCATAGTGACTAAAAAAATTATTCGGAGGCTGTAGGCTGCAGTAAAGGAGGTGGCGATTATAGTAAGGATTAGGGCCCAGGCATTAAGGTTAGAGGTATTTAAGGCCTCAATAATAGCATCTTTGGAAAAGAAGCCTGCTAGGAAGGGGGTACCTGTTAGTGCTAGGCTTCCAATAGTTAAACAGGATGATGTGAATGGCATTGATTTATGGAGTCCGCCTATTTTTCGGATGTCTTGTTCATTGTTAAGGTTGTGGATAATAGAGCCTGAACATAGGAAAAGCATAGCTTTGAAGAAGGCGTGGGTGCAGATGTGTAGGAATGCCAGTTGTGGTTGGTTAAGTCCAATTGTTACTATTATTAGGCCTAGTTGACTTGATGTAGAAAAAGCGATGATTTTTTTAATGTCATTTTGGGTTAATGCGCACGTGGCTGTAAATAGTGTAGTCAAAGCGCCTAAGCATAGGCAGATGGATAAAATTAGTTGGTTATTTTCTAATAAGGGGTGGAGTCGAATGAGGAGAAAAATCCCTGCGACTACTATTGTGCTGGAATGGAGTAAGGCGGATACTGGTGTTGGGCCTTCTATGGCAGATGGAAGTCACGGATGCAGCCCAAATTGGGCTGATTTACCCGTTGCAGCGAGGACTAGGCCGAGGAGCGGTAGGGTTATGTTTGTATTTTTAGAGGCGATAAGAATTTGTTGGATTTCTCAGGAGTTGAGATTTGTTGCGATCCAAGCTATAGTGAGGATTAATCCAATATCTCCAACTCGATTATACAGCACTGCTTGCAGGGCTGCTGTATTAGCATCAGCTCGTCCGTATCATCAGCCAATTAAAAGAAAAGATATGATGCCAACGCCTTCTCAGCCAATAAATAGTTGAAATATATTGTTGGCGGAAACTAGAATTATTATTGCCATTAGAAAAAGTAATAGGTACTTAAAGAAGCGGTTTATGTGCGGGTCAGAGTGTATGTATCAGGTTGCGAATTCTAGAATTGACCAGGTGACGAATAGGGCAACTGAGGTAAAAATAAGGGAGTAATGGTCAAATTTGAAGCTAGTGTTAATATCAAAAGTCATGATATTGGTTCAGTGTCAGTTAGTAACAATGGCCTCTGTTCCTTGATCAAAAAAAATTATTAATGGGAGAAGGCTGGTGTAGAATGCGGTTTTTACAGCTGTTTTAACATATATAGAGGCCCAGAGTGGGGATAGGGGGGCTGGTTTAAGGGTATTTAGGAGGGGGGTTGCAAGAATGGTTAGCGTTAGGATGAAGGATGATGAAAGGATTAGAGGGGTGGTATGCATAGCTGTGACTTGGATTTGCACCAAGAGTTTTTGGTTCCTAAGACCAATGGATGAGCTGTTATCCTTTCATAGCCCGAGGAGAGTTATGGAGTCTAACCATAAAATTAAGAGTTAGCAATTCTTGTTGTCTTGGGACCACCCTCGGTGGACAAGGGGATTTTAACCTCTATTAATAGAATCACAATCTAGTGTTTTTTTTGAAACTATGTCTACAGAAACATCATCCTCATATTAATTCTGGCTTTGTAATGAGAAGAATAACAGGAGAGAGGTGCATAATTAGGAGTAGGTGCTCTCGGGTGTGGAAGGGTGGGAGGTTTGTGATGTGGTTTGGAGAAGGGCCTCGTTGAGTTAGTAGGAAAAGGTATAAAGAGTAGGCAGCTGTAATGAGCGTGCCAGTTCCAGTTATAAGAAGGGTTCATGGAGATCAGTTAAATAAGGTTGTAATAATAAGTAATTCCCCCATTAAGTTGGGCAGGGGAGGTAAGGCAAGGTTAGCCAGGTTAGCAATAAACCATCATGTTGCGGTGAGTGGAAAAATTACTTGTAGTCCGCGGGCTAGAATTATTGTTCGGCTGTGGGTTCGTTCATAGGTTGTGTTAGCTAAGCAAAATAGTGCGGAGGAGACTAAGCCGTGGGCAATTATAAGAATGATAGCTCCTGTAAAGCCCCATGGGGTTTGTGTTAGAATGCCGCTTGCGACTAGTCCTATATGGCTAACAGATGAGTAGGCAATGAGGGATTTCAAGTCTGTTTGGCGCAGGCAGATTGAGCCGGTTATAATAATACCTCAGAGGGCCAGGACAATAAAAGGGTATGCTATTTCTTTAGTTAGGGGTGTTAGAACAGTTATAATTCGTATTATTCCGTATCCCCCTAGTTTTAGGAGGATTGCTGCTAAAACTATGGAGCCGGCAATTGGTGCCTCTACGTGGGCTTTTGGTAGTCATAGGTGAACACCATATAGTGGTATTTTTACTATAAATGCAATTAGGCAACTTACTCATCAGATTTTGTCCCCCCATGAAGAGAATAGGGCCGGTTGTGAGTGTTGGAGAATTGCTATGGATAGTGTACCCATATTTTCTTGAAGTAGTAAGAGAGCAACTAAAAGAGGAAGTGAACCCACTAGGGTGTAGAATAAAAAGTATGTTCCTGCATTAAGCCGCTCGGCTTGGTTACCTCAACGAGTAATAATAATTAATGTTGGGATTAAAGTGGCTTCAAATATAATATAAAATAAAATTAGTTCGGTTGCCCCAAATGCTATAATTAAAAATAGCTGTAGAGAAGTCAGTAGTGAAATAAAAGTTCGTTGACGGACTATGGGCTCTGGTCCGATGTGGTTTTGGCTGGCAATAATTATTAGTGGTAGCAGTCAGCAGGTAAGAATAAGCAGGGGGGTGGATAAGGGGTCTGCCCCTATGTAAATATTTGAGGCTGTTCAGCCTGTTTCTGTATTTCATTTAAGTCAGGTTAAGCTGATTATTGCAATAAATAGGCTTTGAGCTGTGGTAGTGGTTCAAAGCCATTTGGCGTGGGCTAGTCAAATTGTTGGGAAGAGTATGGCTGTTGGAATAATAATTTTTAACATTGCAATAGATTAAGGTTTTGGAGGTGGTCTGTGCCGTGGGTCCGGGCTGTGGCAACTAAGAGTGCGAGGCCGGCGCCGGCCTCGCATGCCGAAAAAGCTAGGAGCAGTATTGGCGCTGAGGAGAAGGTGGTGGCTTCTAGTTGAAGGGCCCATAGGGCTAGGGCGATGTAGAGGGAAAGTATTATCCCCTCTAAGCAGAGTAGGGCAGATAGAAGGTGGGTGCGGTGAAAGGTCAGTCCCATAAGACCCAGAATAAATGCTGAGGAGAAGCTAAAATGTACGGGTGTCATAAGAGGGTTGTGGGTTTAAACCACAATTTTTTGAGTCGAAATCAAAGGTCTTTTTTGGACTAACTCTCTATTCTGCCCATTCAAGGCCCCCCTGGGATCATTCATAAATTAGACCTAGGGTAAGTAGAATGAGAATGGTTGCGGCTCATAAAAGGGTGTGAGTTGGGTGAAGTAGTTGGTTTGCTCAGGGCAGTGGGAGAAGGAGGGCAATTTCTAGATCGAATAATAGGAAAAGAATAGCGATTAAAAAGAATCGTAAAGAGAAGGGCAGTCGTGCAGACCCGAGGGGGTCAAAGCCACATTCGTATGGGGATAATTTTTCTATATCAGGATTTATTTGGGGGAGTCAGAATGATAGGAAAGCCAGGAGAATTGAGAGGATTGTACAGATAAGGAGGGTCGTTGTAATTAGATTCATTATCCTTCCTTGGACTTTAACCAAGATTAAATGATTGGAAGTCATTTGTACTAGTTTGGTACTAGAAAGATATGAGCCTCATCAGTAGATGGAGATGTATAGGAATAATCATACGACGTCAACGAAATGCCAGTATCAGGCAGCTGCTTCAAATCCGAAGTGGTGTTGAGATGTAAAGTGATATTGGATTTGTCGAAGAAGGCAAATAGCTAGAAATGTAGACCCAATAATAACGTGTAAGCCATGAAATCCTGTTGCTACGAAGAATGTGGATCCGTAAACGCCGTCAGCAATTGTAAAAGGGGCTTCATAGTACTCCATAGCTTGGAGAGCAGTAAAGTAAAACCCCAGGATAATAGTAAGAGTCAATGATTGAACAGCTTGTTTTCGTTTTCCTTCTATTAAGCTGTGGTGGGCTCAGGTAACAGTTACGCCTGATGCTAGGAGGACTGCGGTGTTTAGTAGTGGGACTTCAAATGGGTCAAGTGCAATAATTCCCGTGGGGGGTCAGCAACCCCCAAGTTCGGGGGTAGGGGCAAGGCTTGAGTGGTAAAAAGCTCAAAAAAATCCGAGGAAAAAAAAGACTTCGGATGTGATGAATAGGATTATTCCGTATCGTAAGCCTTTTTGTACGGGAGGAGTGTGGTGGCCTTGAAAAGTGCTCTCTCGAATAATGTCTCGTCATCATTGATATATTGTAAGAAGAAGAAGAACTATTCCTAGAGTTATTAGTGTTGTTGAATGGAAGTGAAATCAAATAGCGAGGCCTGATGTTATTAGGAGAGCTGCAATTGCACCGGTTAAAGGCCAAGGGCTGGGGTTAACTATGTGATATGCGTGAGCTTGGTGGGTCATTAGGTGTTTTCTTGTAAATATAGGCTTAATAACAGAACAAATACATATGCCTGAATTATTGCTACTGCTACTTCGAGAAGTGTAAGTAGGAGGAGTACTAGCGCAGTTAAAATGGCCACGGTTGTGATTTTAGGGAGGAGAACCAGAGTTGCAGTTGCAATTAGTTGAATAAGTAGGTGCCCAGCCGTTAAATTTGCAGTAAGTCGTACACCGAGGGCTAAAGGTCGAATAAACAGACTGATTGTCTCAATAATAATAAGAACAGGAATTAGAAGAATTGGAGTTCCTTCTGGCAGGAGGTGGCCTAGTGCTGCGGTTGGTTGATTACGCATGCCAATAATAATTGTTGCCAATCAGAATGGCACGGCTATGCCTATGTTTAGAGAAAGTTGTGTTGTTGGGGTGAAGGTGTAGGGCAGAAGACCTAATATATTAAGCGGCAGAAGAAAGACTATTAATGAGGTTAGTATAAGAGCTCATTTATGCCCTGGTAGGTTAAGGGGGAGGAGTAGTTGTTGTGTAAATTGGTTAATAAATCAGCCTTGGAGTGTAATTATTCGGTTGTTTAGTCATCGATTGGAGGGGGCTGGTAATATTACTCAGGGGAGTGTGAGTGCAATAGCAATTAGTGGAACACCTAAGTATGTTGGGCTTATAAATTGATCAAAAAAGCTTAATATCATGGTCAGTTTCAGGGTTCTGGTTTTGAGTTTTCGTTGTTTAATGCTATTGGTTCATTAGAAAAAGTGTATTTAAGCATTTTGGATGGGATAATTAGTAAGAAGATTGTTCAAGAAAGCAATAAAATAAAAAATCAAGGGGCGGGATTTAGCTGGGGCATGTCACTAGAGGTGGTTGGGAGGCACCAATGTCTAGCTTAAAAGGCTAGCGCTTAACCCTGTTTAGCTTTCTAGTGAGGCGTCTTCAAGTATAAGGGAGGATCAGTTTTCAAAATGTTCTAGGGGGACGGCTTCTACTACAATTGGTATAAAACTGTGGTTGGCGCCACAGATTTCGGAGCATTGTCCATAAAACACTCCGGGGCGAGAGGCAATGAAGGCTGTTTGGTTTAGGCGTCCTGGGACAGCATCTATTTTTACGCCTAAGGCTGGGACAGCCCAGGAATGTAAAACATCTTCGGCCGAGACTAGGACTCGGATTGGGGCTTCTATTGGAACAACTATGCGATGGTCTGTCTCTAGGAGGCGGAATTGTCCTGGGGAGAGTTCTTGGGTTGGAATCATATAAGAATCGAAGCCAAGGTTTTCGTAATCTGTATATTCGTAGCTTCAGTATCATTGGTGGCCAATGGCTTTTACAGTTAGGTGGGGGTTGTTGATTTCATCTATTAAATAAAGAATTCGTAAGGAGGGGAGGGCAATTATAATAAGGATAACTGCTGGTAGGATTGTTCAGATAATTTCAATCTCTTGAGAGTCTAAGATATATTTGTTGGTTAATTTAGTGGAGACTATAGCAACGATAATATATAACACCAAAGTGCTAATTAAAAAAACAATTATTAATGCATGGTCGTGGAAGTGGAGGAGCTCTTCTATAACTGGGGAGGCCGCGTCTTGGAATCCTAATTGTGAGGGATGTGCCATTGAGCTCAAAAGCTTAAGATACGCAGGGGTTTAACTTGCAATTTTGCCTTGACAAAGCAATGTAATATTTTACTAGTATCTTATAAAGAAAGTGACAGAGTGGTTATGTAGCTAATTTGAAATTAGTTTATGGGGGTTCAATTCCTTCCTTTCTCGTGTGATTGGACTTGAACAAATGCTGGCTCTTCAAACGTGTGGTAGGGAGGAGGGCATCCGTGTAGTCATTCGACGTTCGTTGAGGTAAGTTCAACGGATAGTACTTCTCGTTTAGTGGCAAATGCTTCTCATAAAATGAACAAGAATATTACGACTGCAATTAGAGAGACTAGGGAGCCGATTGAAGAAATTGTGTTTCAAAGGGTGTAAGCATCTGGGTAGTCAGAGTATCGGCGAGGCATGCCAGCTAAGCCTAGGAAGTGTTGTGGGAAGAAGGTGAGGTTTACGCCAAAAAATATTACACCAAAGTGAATTTTTGTTCAGGTGCTATGTAAGGTAAAGCCTGTAAATAGTGGGAACCAGTGGACGAAGGCGCCCATAATTGCAAAGACAGCCCCTATTGATAGAACATAGTGGAAATGGGCTACTACGTAGTAGGTGTCATGAAGAACAATATCAAGTGATGAGTTGGCTAATACAATGCCTGTTAGACCCCCAACCGTAAAGAGAAAAATAAAGCCTAAGGCTCACAGCATGGGTGTATCCCACTTAATTGACCCGCCGTGTAGGGTGGCTAGTCAACTAAAAACTTTTACGCCTGTTGGGATGGCAATAATTATTGTTGCGGATGTAAAGTATGCTCGGGTGTCTACATCTATGCCCACTGTAAATATATGATGGGCTCAAACAATGAAGCCTAAGAGACCAATTGCTATTATGGCCCACACCATTCCTATATAGCCGAATGGTTCTTTTTTTCCTGAGTAGTAAGCTACGATGTGAGAAATTATTCCGAAGCCTGGCAGAATAAGAATATACACTTCAGGGTGTCCAAAGAATCAGAACAAGTGTTGATAAAGAATGGGATCTCCTCCTCCAGCGGGGTCAAAAAAAGTGGTGTTTAAGTTCCGATCTGTTAAAAGTATAGTAATACCCGCAGCTAGTACGGGTAGGGATAATAGTAGAAGGACCGCTGTAATTAGGACGGCCCAGACAAATAAAGGGGTTTGGTATTGCGAGATGGCAGGGGGTTTTATGTTAATAATGGTTGTAATAAAGTTAATTGCACCGAGAATAGAGGAAATCCCTGCAAGGTGGAGTGAAAAAATAGTGAGGTCAACAGAAGCCCCTGCATGGGCTAGATTACCAGCGAGGGGGGGGTAAACAGTTCAACCTGTTCCGGCGCCGGCTTCTACCCCAGAAGAGGCTAGCAGGAGAAGGAAAGATGGCGGAAGAAGTCAAAAGCTTATGTTGTTTATTCGTGGAAATGCTATGTCTGGGGCTCCGATTATTAGGGGGACTAGTCAATTACCAAATCCGCCGATTATAATAGGCATAACTATAAAAAAAATTATTACGAATGCGTGTGCTGTAACAATAACATTGTAAATCTGGTCGTCCCCTAGAAGGGCCCCGGGTTGACTTAACTCTGCCCGGATCAGGAGGCTCAGCGCAGTTCCTACCATTCCAGCCCAAGCACCAAATACAAGGTAAAGGGTGCCAATGTCCTTATGATTAGTGGAGAAAAATCAGCGTGTAATTACCACAGGTAGGATGGCCGAGTTTCAGGCGGTGGGTTGTAGCCCCATACACAGAGGTTCAAGTCCTCTTCCTTCCAAAAAGCCCTGTGGTGTTATGCACATTGGATTGCAAACCCAAAAGCGCAGGTTAGCCCCTGCCGGGGCTTTCCCCGCCTTTTTTGAGCGGCGGGGAAAGATAGATGAATGCTCGCTGGTTTGAGCGCTTAGCTGTTAACTAAGAGTTTGTAGGATCGAGGCCTTCTCATCTAGTGAGGCTTTAGCTTAATTAAAGTATCTGGGTTGCATTCAGAAGATGTGGGGTAGAGTCCTGCAAGTCTTAGTCAGGAGCTAGAAGATTTGCACTTCTTCTTAGGGCTTTGAAGGCCCTTGGTCTGAGTAATCCTAAGTTCCTAAAAAAGGAGGGTTATTATGGCTGGGGAGACTGGTAGAAGGAAGAGGGTTGCAATTGTTAAAGTTGATAGTGGGAGAGGTATTTGGGTATTAGTTAAGCGTCAGGGGGTAGCAGAGTTGTTTGTATTTGGTGAAATTGTGAGGGCTATAGAGTAACAGAGACGAAGATAGAAGTAAAGGCTGAGTAAGGCGCTGATGGCTATAATAGTTGCTGTAAGTGGGAGGTTTTGTTTTGTTAGTTCTTGTAAAATTAATCATTTTGGTAGGAATCCAGTGAGTGGGGGCAGGCCTCCAAGTGAAAGAAGTAATAGGGTGGCGGATGTTGTAATTACTGGTTCTTTTGATCAGGATAGTGCTAGTGTGTTGATTTTTGTTGTGGCAATAATTTTAAATGTTAGGAAGGCTGCGGAAGTTATGATAATATATATTAAAAGGGTAAGGATGGTAAGTTGTGGTGCAAATTGTAAAATAATAATTATTCAACCTAAATGGGCAATTGAGGAATATGCTAGGATTTTTCGTAGTTGGGTTTGGTTAAGGCCTGCCCAGCCGCCTAAAAGTGTTGATGTAAGGCCTAAAATAGTTAGAAGGATGGGGTGAGTGGTGTGAGAAATTTGGGTGAGTAGTGCAAATGGGGCTAATTTTTGTCAGGTGGATAGAATTAATCCTGTTGTTAGGTCTAGTCCTTGAAGAACTTCTGGTAGTCATAAGTGCAGTGGGGCTAGGCCTACTTTGAGTGCAAGGGCTATTGTAATGAGTGTTGCTGAAAGGGGGTGTAGTATATAAGAAATGTTTCATTCACCGGTTAGCCATGCATTAGTGGTGGTGGCAAATAGTAATGTTGCTGCTGCTGTAGCCTGGGTAAGAAAATATTTAGTTGTAGCTTCAACTGCCCGTGGGTGATGGTGTTGGGCTATAAGGGGAATAATGGCTAGTGTATTAATTTCAAGGCCTATTCAGGCAAGGAGTCAGTGTGTACTTGCAAAAGTAAGGGTTGTGCCTAGGCCAAGGCTTATGAGAAAAATAGTAAGTACATAAGGGTTCATTAGTAGGGGAAGGGGTTTAACCAACATTTTTGGGGTATGGGCCCAAAAGCTTATTTAGCTGACTCTACTAGGAAGTGGTGTAGTGGAAGCACTTAGAGTTTTGATCTCTAAGGTATGGGTTCGAGTCCCTTCTTTCTAGGGGCTGAGAGGATTTTAACCTCTATAGGTCACTCTATCAAAGTGGCCCTTAAGCATTCGGGCACAGCTCCGGGGCTATTGCGGGGGTAGGCCCGCAAGTGCAATTAGTAGGGTTGTATGTCATAAAATTATAGCTAATGTAATGGGGAGGAAGTTTTTTCATACTAAATGTATTAACTGGTCATAACGAAATCGTGGGTAGGAGGCTCGCACTCATAAAAATAGGACTGAGAGGAGAGAAGCCTTGGCTATAAGATTAATTGAGGTGAGCTCAGGAAGGGATGGGAAGTGAGATGCTCCTAAAAATAAAATTGTTGATAGTGTATTTATTAGTAAGATATTAGCATATTCTGCCAGAAAGAATAGTGCAAATGGGCCTCCAGCATATTCTACATTGAAGCCCGAGACTAATTCAGACTCACCTTCTGTTAAATCGAATGGGGCTCGGTTAGTTTCTGCCAGGGTTGAAATGTATCACATTGCTGCTATGGGCCAAGCAGGAAATAATAGTCAAATGGTTTCCTGGGTAATATTGAATGTTTGGAGGGTAAAGCCTCCTGTAAAAATAATTACTGATAGCAGAATTAATCCTAGACTGACTTCGTATGAGATTGTTTGGGCGACTGCTCGTAGAGCCCCAATAAGGGCATATTTCGAGTTGGAGGCTCAGCCAGAGCCCAGGATAGAATAAACAGCAAGGCTGGAGAGGGCTAAAATAAAAAGAATTCCCAGGTTTAAATCTGCAATTGGGTAGGGGGTTGGCATAGGAATTCACAATATTAGGGCTAGGGTTAAGGCTAGCATTGGGGTAATTAAAAATAAAAATGGAGATGAAGTTGATGGGCGCACGGGTTCTTTAATAAATAGTTTGATGCCGTCAGCGATAGGTTGAAGTAGGCCGTAAGGGCCTACTACGTTGGGGCCTTTTCGTAATTGTATGTACCCTAAGACTTTTCGTTCAATTAAGGTAAGGAAGGCTACTGCTAATAGGATTGGCACAATGAGGGCGAGGGGGTTAATTAAATGAGTAAATAAGAGAGTTAGCATAGCTAAGGAGGGGATTTGAACCCCTGGGGGAAAGGGCTTAGGCCTTTTGCATTTATCCGGGCTCTGCCACCTTAGTTAGTCCCTTATCTGGGGGGCTTAAGGTTTTGCCCTTCTTTTATTTTATTGAGTTGTTTTCATAGAGTTGGAGGGAGGCGTACTTAAAGCATAGGCCTCATTTTCTCGGTCCTTTCGTACTAGAGAAAATAGCATTACAGATAGAAACTGACCTGGATTACTCCGGTCTGAACTCAGATCACGTAGGACTTTAATCGTTGAACAAACGAACCCTTAATAGCGGCTGCGCCATTAGGATGTCCTGATCCAACATCGAGGTCGTAAACCCCCTTGTCGATATGGACTCTTGAAGGGGATTGCGCTGTTATCCCTAGGGTAACTTGGTCTGTTGATCGGCTTATAGGCCGGATCTTAATGGTCAGATATTCTGTGACTTAGAGATATTTCTCTTGGTTTAAAGGGAATAGTTCATTCCGCGTGGGGGTTTTGTTTTTCCCCATGGTCGCCCCAACCAAAGACTCTGGTCAGGTGGATGTTTCGTTTTGCTCCATTTTATTTGGGGTTAAGAACAATTGACCTTGTGTCTAAAGCTCCAAAGGGTCTTCTCGTCTTGTAGGTTTATGTTCGCTTCTGCACGAACAGATCAGTTTCATTGACTGGGGGGGGGAGACAGTTAAGCCCTCGTTTCACCATTCATACAGGTCTTCATTTAAAAAACAAGTGATTGCGCTACCTTAGCACGGTCAGGATACCGCGGCCGTTTAACACTTATGTCACTGGGCAGGTAAGACCTCCTATACGTTGAAATTTTTGCAGGAGGCGATGTTTTTGGTAAACAGGCGGGGCTGTGTTTGCCGAGTTCCTTCCTTTCCTTTTAGTCTTTCCTGGGGTGGCGCACCAGTGTGGGGTTAACGATGTGAGTATGGGGGGTTTTCTTGTTTATGGTTTTGGTTACATTACTCTCTTTAGGTGAGTTCGTTAATAATCAGTGGTTGGTCCGATCTGACTTACACATGGGCCAGGAGAAGAGGTGTCTTCTTATTACTCGTTTTAGCAGGGTCGCCTCCATGTTTTTATGGAGAGGCCTAGTATTAATAGGGATGTTAGATTAAATGCTGAAATAATAGATTTTTTTCTGCTTGAGCTTTAACGTTTTCTAGACAGGTGGCTGCTCTTAAGCCCACTGAAGCAGTAATCTTAGTAAATATAGTCTTTAGTCTCCTGTGTAAGGTTGTGTCCTGCATCAAAAGGGCTGTACCTCTTTTGATTAACTTTCGTATTTTTCTCTATGTCATATATTAAATTTAGGGAGGTGAGGAATACGAAGCTGAACTTCTATTCATTTCTTAGGCAACCAGCTATCACCAGGCTCGGTAGGCTTGTCACCTCTACCCGGAGATCTTCCCACTCTTTTGCCCCAGAGACGGGTTTGCTCTAAATTTGGCTGTCTCGGGGTAGCTCGCTTGGTTTCGGGGCTTTGAACTAAAATTCTTTTTGCTCAGTTTTTCTGGCTAAATCATGATGCAAAAGGTACGAGAACTAATCTCTGCTTTGTTGTGCTTTAATGGGTTATTTCATTTCTTTTTCAGCTTTCCCTTGCGGTACTTTTTCTATTGCTTAAGGGAGTAGTGCCTTTTTCGTCGCCCGTACTAAGGCAGGAGAATGTTTTAATTAAGTTTTTTGTGTTTAGTAAGTTTAAGTTAAATGGTGGTAAAGTGGTTTTGGTTAGTAAGCTAGCTTTTTAGCTCAGAACGACCCAAGTTGCATGGATGTCTTCTCGGTGTAAGGGAGATGCTTGGCTGCTCAGCCACGTTCTGGTGATCCAAGTGCACCTTCCGGTACACTTACCATGTTACGACTTGCCTCCCCGCTTAAGAGGATATTTTGTTAGTTACTATGTAGTTGGGTGTGGGGAGGGTGACGGGCGGTGTGTACGCGTCTCAGAGCCTGTTTCAAAAAAACACTCTAGTTTGTTTTTACTACTAAATCCACCTTCATGCACCTGTTTCATGGTGTAATTCGTTGTGTTCTGTTGTAGAAAATGTAGCCCATTTCTTTCCACCCCGTAAGCTACACCTCGACCTGACGTTTTGGGCTGTGCCCATTTTGCTTACTGTAGGGCCTTCACAGGGTAAGCTTGCGACGGCGGTATATAGGCGGTAGGAGCAAGGGATGGTGAGGTTAAACGAGGATTATCGGTTCTAGAACAGGCTCCTCTAGGTGGAGGTGAGACACCGTCAAGTCCTTTGGGTTTTAAGCTAGCGCTCGTA
>JBBKCR010159625.1:0-16718 GCA_037577295.1 Ladigesia roloffi
AAGTGATCTGTAGCGTGAATACGTCACTCGTTTACACAGAGCACAGAGATTCCGGCGTTTGCGTATCCTAGCTCGAGCTGGTCGTCTTTCAGAGGTAAAAAATGATATAAATACTGTTCAACTTCTCACAAAAATCGATCGTTTCATGTCTTCATTTTTGGGTGAACTATCGCTTTAAACACCTTAATTTGAAACATAAGGCATTCATTCATGAGGTTCTATCATTTAAGTTTTGTAATAGTTTTACACCCTAGTCAGCCTTCATCTTTGCACTTATTTTTTTGCCAAATTTTCCTTAATTTCCTGGAAATTCAGATCAAAGTTAAGGTAATATTAAGGGTTGAAATGAAGGGGTTTGGTTACATAGTATATAACTGGCAGAGTGAACTGATGTCACAATGCGAATTGACCACTAAAATAGCATCTTTAGACAAACAATACTGTTAACAATACTGTCTTGGTGAAGAAATGTTCACCAAATTCACCCATAATTAGGATTATGATACAATTTAAGAACTATAGTGTGCTTCTGTAGCCCTAATTTCTGTAGACCTAATTAAAAGGTGTGTAAGTTCATTTAACGCCATTAAGTGTGTTTCTTTATAACAAACCAATTCATCCCCAACAGTACTGAACAGCTTTGTTTACACCTCGACTGCTAAATCATGCAGAAAGGGCAAACTGCCAAGGCTTGTATGTGGGCCCACACATCAAAGACACTCTCTGATGCACTTGCAAAGAAAATAAATTTCTTCATTCAAGTGTTTGTATTGATAAAAATATATTATCAAAAACAAAGATGTTCAGAATTGTTGGCCATGAAAATTTGCCACTTGTGGGACAAATAAAGGTTTATTTGATCTTTTCTTATCTTCAATTTTTATCAATTAAATTCCAAAGGCAAGTAAACTGCATGATGAATTTGGGATTTGTCATTTGGTGAATTATTACTCTTGAATCATTATACTAACAATAAGTCTATAGTTGACTTATTATGGTTATAAATCTTTGACGTTTTAAGTCTAATTACCCATGAAGGGTATATAGGATAAGGCCTAGGGCCTCGTTTGAAATACTTCACATGCATTCATGTCACCTCGGGAGACGGATAGGCTGGGTGGAGTCTGGCTAGTCATTTAGAATCAGGCAATATGATATTTATGCAGGCCTTCCTGCTCCTCCAATTTTGGGTATTTTACTACTCACTGTACAAAAAACTCCAGACAACCAAACTCTCAGACACATTTGCGGGCGGGTATTAGTTGTTTTGCAGGATTAATAAAAAGACTAGCTCTTTTGAATCTCAATTCTATAAAAGGCTTTATCTGATCAAGTTTGCTTGTTTATGGCCCTAATCACATAAATATGAAGAATATGTAGAATATGAAACAATGTGGAGTTTCCTCTAAGATGTGAGTAACGACTGATCTCCATGAATCAGTATAATAAAGCATGTCTGTGCAAAACATTCACAGCTACCTCACAGTCGGAAACTCAGTTAAAGGCCACATATAATGGAAAACATCCTCACATTTTTTAAATATAGGTTTTTAAAACTGTGCTGAAAAAATTATTATAGTTGGTAAGTGAACCATTTACACGCCAGTCCATACAGCCCTGTCTCCAATTCACTTGTGTCTGTGAGGTTCCAAGTACAAATATTTATTTATTTGGCCTTTGGAAGTTTAGTCCCCTCCATTCATATTGAAGTCATCTGGATTGTTTCAGCCCGAACTGCTTTTTTGACTAGGGCACAGCTGGTTTAATTGTAAGGGATAAAAAGAGAGGTTATAAAATGGTCATGTAAAATAGAAAAATATTCTTTTTTTGGCCCATAAACATCATAAAAGCAACTAAGGGAGGGCAATAAAATGTGAGAAAAATGTAGGAGATGGAGCATTAAACCTGTCATTATTATTTGTACGGCGTAATATAAATCTTTGTATGAATGTTATAGCCGAGGGCCACAAGAACCAAATAATACAGTGCCAGGAGGTCTAATGGTGGAGGTTTTCGTGCCGCATTGTGGCTGTATGTCTTTGAAAACTTTTTTCCTCCCTTCAAACGGCACCATTCCATGTCTTTATAGATCCAGAGTCCATCTCGCATTCAGGGCGACCTCGGCGCAGAACACGTTCGGTTCTCCCGTGAAAATTCAGCGGCGCTCTCCGAATCTTCTTTATGAGAATATAAATCAGTCTGCCATGTTGATGCGCTCTTGCAGCAGCTTTTGCTCTGCTTGGTGCGATTAAAAAAACGGGATGGAGCTGAATCTGCTCCCCAGCTAGTGGCAGGGCTTGAAAGAGGGTGCGCAAAAAAGATTCTGTTCACTGAAGATAAACGTGTTTACTGCAAGCAGACGGTCGGAATGGCTTTTGGGGGTCCATCCTTAGGCCACTGCCTGTCCTGGCCTTCATATCAGTGTGTGTCTGTGTCTGAGAGTGACAGAGTGTACCGCCGCCGCCAGAAAGCCAGAAAACCGCTGAAGGGTCGACGGGGAATGGTCTTGGTCTTACAAAACCTGCCACACGGGACGTGAGCCAACAGCCAATGCCGAGCACCAACTGACGAGATAAAAATACAGTAGTTTCTTTTTTTCTGCTACTATTGAGCAACAGTCCTATTCCGCGGAAGAGAGCTCTGATAAGTAGAGTACGGAATGAGGAAGTTTAGAGAGTGATAGATGTTCAGATGAGCCTCTTTCTTTCTACGTGCCTTTCCCTTCCTCCCTCCCACTCCTTCTCTCCCCGTCTCTCTCATCCTTGATTCATCGGCATTGGGTATTCCAGTCATGCAGGCATGGCTTGTTGGTCTGAAAGGACTGTGAGGATAGATGAGAGAGGGCTATCTTAGGGCTCGGCTTCAAACTGGAGGGACGGGGGTGAGTGCAAACCAGCTCCGAGGCAGAGGAGCCCCGGCGCCTTTGAGTTCCGAGAGAGGAACTCTTCACGCCGAAAACAAACTCGTGAAAAAATACGGCAAATTGTTGCTGGGCCTACTTTCTAGATTATTATGCTACACATGTGAGACACATGGCTTCTTTCATCTTCTCTGCTCTGTATGGGAGTCCGCTGGAGCAAACCCTCTACAAAGCATGTCTGCAGTGTGGTCATCCGCTTCAGATCCTCTCTTGGAATTCCCAGTCGTCCACAAAGCACTGCTGTACGCTTTTATTGCATTTCCAGCATCGGAAGGCTACAGATGTTATTGTAGTTTTAAATTGAATTATGTACGTGTAATTAGAGAATTGTAGGGGTAATTATAGTGAGATTTACATGAGTATTTATGTTCACATTCATTTTTCATTCTGTGTCCACACTCTGTATGGTGTTTGGATGTCAGTAAATAAGCATCTGGTAGATTCTACTAGCATGTTTTTATAAATGGTTTTATATATTATTTCGATTATCATTTTCCCCAGTTTTGTTCTTATTTTAATCGTGTTTAATTCCACCCACTAGCCAGGACTCCCCCAGCTCTGTGATACCACCAGCGCTGGAAGAGTGAAGGCTAGCATGTGCCTGCTCTGACTTCTGAGAAGCACCATGGCATCTCTTCAGAGTGCCGCAAGGAGCTCAACACGCTTCAAGAACACTTACTGCCAAGTCTGTTATGTCATCTAACAGATACTCACATTGGCGATGGTGGGACAGGGAGGGCCATCTTGCCCACCCAGTGAATTCAAGGCCAAATTAAATCAACATGTTCAGCAGATGACTTGGAAAAAAATCTTTGTGAAGTGGAGAAACACTAAGTATGACTCCTGCTAATAAGAGCTGAGTTTGATTTTTCACACTGACTTGCCATATGACCCCAAACCTTTCAGAGGGCTTTAATGAGATATTTAAATAAATTTGCCTATCAGGATGAGGGGCAGGCTACATGATCAAGCTCAAAGGAGACTATAATTAAGTCCCTCTTAGGCTGTAGATAATTTAGTATATTTTGCCACCCCTCCTTAAGTGCCACTGCAGCCAACTGCCTATATTTGGTATGCGGGCCCTGGCAATGGTACTTGATATTTCTGCCATATCTCATAAAAGTAAAGTGGCCCCTTTATCGTCACACATGAACAAACCACAGCACACAGTGTGAAATTCTCCCTCTGCATTTAACCCATTCACCAAGTGAAGTAGTGGTCTGCCACCAATGAGGGGCACCTAGGGATGTTACCTTGGCATACCTCAGTGATACTGGCATACCTCAGTGATCGGTCCAGGGATTCGAAACCACCCTCTGATCTCAGAGCAAACTCTCTAACCACTTGGCCAGCTGTATCCCCGTTAAGCCTACAAACTTTACATTTAGATTCCAACTGATAAGGGAAACTCCTTTTGAAATTCCAACAATTCGTGATTCCCATTTTGAAAGATGAACCTTCTGAGTAGTTGTTCTGTAACACCATTTGATTATGGTGGCATCTGCAGAATAAAACCTCTTAGTGTTTTTCTTTTTTAACCCAAACTCTTGAGTTTATTTGTGCTTGAAGCAATGTGAAAATTACTGACATTTGGTTTATTTTCTTCTGCCGCTTTTTTCTGCCAAGAATTGTCCACATTGTCCACAGTTTGCTTTGATCAGGACATTTGCTTTTTATAAATCACATTATTTTATTAATCACCTGGATGAATACTGGGCAAATTATTCTTTTTGCTCCACTTTACCATAGTTTTAGGAAAAATCCTCTTGATTAGTTCCAAATATAACACCCACATTTTTACACCCACAAATATTAAAGAAACACCAGAGACTTGAGCCAAATTTAAATCAATTCAAATGTCAGCCTAGATCACACTGTCCTCTGGTTTTAGACAATTCTTATCAAGCTGACATGGCAGCCTGTCATAATGAAACCCTATTTAGTCTGAACACTCTGTATGGCCTATAATCTGTAGCTTAGGGGTGCCAGCATGTGGTTGCTAGCAGCTCCCAGCTAGAGACTCTGAGTGGCAACTCCCGGCGCTAAAAGAATGGAAAACTGCTTAAAATGACGGAAGTGATCTGAAAAGAATTTATGAATGCACTCAGGCTGACAGCAGAAAGATGCAAAACCAAAACAGTGCATAGGATATTCCAGTTATATGTCACAGCAGTAATAGCGTCTAGCTAATTTTTTATCACTAGCATTTAGGTTCTAGCAATTTTTCTTTTACCGCTTTCAACCAACACTAAGGTACTTCTTTTGGGTTTGCATGCTGAAATTTTATAGTCCTGATCATTACTGCTAACATTACTTGATATTACCTAATATTATTGACTGGCTTGATGTTAGCAATTGTTTGGGAGCAAAATATAGTTTAGTCTGTTTACAAAGTATATACAGTACAGACCATCTGTGTTTCTCTGCACATTATTATGTACATTATTGGCTTTGGTTCAGTGTGCAGTTCTGTGTTTACAGAGAATCAATCGGATACTACTGCATCGGGCCACCTAAGCAGCTCAAACGGATTGATAAATAAATCAAACTTTTCAACGTTGAGCCAAAGTACCTCTTGGCTGTCCCAAATGCAGCATTTATAGTCTTGCGAAAAATAAGAATTTGCAGTCCTAATCATTAATATTAACATTACTTGATTTTACTAAATATTATCGACTGGTTACAATGTTAGCAAAAGTTTCTGTGCAATATATACACTGTTTACTAAGAATACACAGTGTAAACCAAGTGAATACTGCTGTAAGGGGTTCTACATTTTTGGCTTTGGTTTACACTGTACTGTGGTCCTATGTTTACAGAGAATCGATTGGTTGCTATTGCATTGGTCCGCCTCATCTAACAGTTGAAAAGAATCGATAAATGAATCGAACTTTCCAGCCCTGAGCCAAAGTTCTTCTCGGTTCTCCCGAATGCAGCATTTTTGGACTCGCGAAAAATAAGAGGAATGCTGGGCAAGAAAAGAGGTGGTGTTTGTTCTTCTTTCTGCGGCTTTAGCACCAGCTCGGCACAGCCCTGTAAGCTCTCCTCTCTTACTGTGAGCTGACCCAGAGACAGCCTGGCTGGATTATCTGACACAGCGGCCTTATCGGACCACCTTCCCAATGTAGCTGCCACGCTGCTGCGTGACGAATTGGGAACTTCTTTCTCTTTTCTTCTCATGAACATGGGGGAGGCAGACAGAGTATGGGTCCCACATCCTGCCGTCTATTCGGAATGAGATAGAGCTCTGAGCTGGTGGTGATTAGGAGGAGCTCACCACGTGTGAAGGCGCTCAATCCAAAACCCTGAATGAAGATTCTTAATGAAGCATTTGGCCCAACCTGCTGTGGGCTGGAAAGCTGCTTCTGGCTTGAATTAGGTTTTTTTTTCTTGGTGCGAAGGCATCGATGTAAATGCCAACAAACTTCTGTTTGTTTGTGGAATTGGCCTGTGTTGATGTGTGTTTGGTGCAATTTCTCTTACTCCATGCGGCTCATTAATATCTCCAGGAATGGGGCTTGTTATGGAACGGTCCAGAGTGAAATCCTTAAAGAATAAATAGTTTCGTTCCTCCAATCTTCTTCCCCACAGTGATTTTAAAATTACCAGGCATCTTCAAATCCCTTAATGATGGGAACTTCACTTGCCATTACCTCATTTTATATTCTTTTCGGGTATGAATATCCGTTCCGTGTACCTGTCAATAATATGCTACTTTGCTGTGGCACCAAGCTCTTAATCAGAGCGTGTACCAATCTTATTACGGGAATAAAATTCCTCCGATTCGTTTTATTGCTTTTCCTTTTCCTGACACATGATATGCGGCGCAGCGGCCCCTTATTTTGTTAGCCATTTATCAACTTCAAATGCTTAATGAATCTGAAATATAGCACAAATAAGGCTGCAGAGACCGAGGAAGTTCTGTTCTTGCACTTTTTCTTGATTCTGCACACTGTCAAACAGGTTTATTTAAACATTGCAACATCTTTAGAACCGACTGGCATTTTGATATGTTGAGATTTTCCCAGCAGACGATTCACTGTCTTTAGGCTTTCATCATCACATGGATTGTTTACCAGCATGAAGAATCTTTCACATCAAAGTGTTTCAGTCGAGGTGAACAAACAGATTGCATTGCAAATGTATTACAAAGCCAGAGTGTGAAAGTGGAGTGACCCAACACTGTTTGGGGAGCATTTAAGGGCACCCTCTTCACACTTAAAACATATATATACATATGTATGTATGGAGTGTGAACGGGGTGGCTTTAAATGCTTGGGTCACTTTAACGCCCACTACAAGGTTCTTTTGGGAAGGGGTTCCCAACAATTTTCAACAAGGCAGACTGAACCACATGCATGGTGAATCAGTCTGAGGGAGGGAGTGGGTGGTGCAGCATGCGTGATTAGCCCTGGGTGACAATCACAAGTTGACTGTACAAATTAAGTGTAAACGACCAACAGAATTTGTGCATCAAGATTAGTTTTCTCAAAGCACTTGCCTAGGTGATCTGGGAAACATATAACCACTTATCCTAGTAGCGCAAATGCTACTATGTCTTAAAACATCAAACACGTCAAATGGAGAGTATCAACATTAAATTAAACATTCGAAGCTAGCTACCCTTCCATCCATCCACCCAGCATACCGTTAGAAAGTCAAAGACAACAATAGGAAGTCTGGGCTGGACAGGGCAACTTGCCCATATTACAATGAGTTAGCATCCATTGTTTTGCACTGTGGAAGGAGGTGTGCTGGGCTCTGCTGAGAGCAGGGGCTCCAGGTGTACAGCTAAACGTTCAAAAGAATAAAAGGACGCAGCAGGTTTAAAATTGTGAATTTAAAACATTGAAAGTGAAGTCTGAACACAAATGGTCAGCTGAACACTGTGGAGAAGACACAAGTGTTAACTGCAATTAATTTTAAAACCAATTGGAAACAGGACCATTGTTATCAAGGAATGATTTCTCTGGGGGAAATGGGAACAGGACAAATGTGGGATGTGCAATGCTGATAATAAAGTAGTGAGGTTTAGCAGAATGGGCTTCTTACCCACCCTTCCTCAGTTCCGTGTTGTTGTATCTGGCCAATATGAAACCTGGTGGAGGTTTATGGACTGCTGTTTTGAATTTCTGCTTCAGAAATTCTTCGGAATTGCTCCAAATCACTGTTTTCACATTCTTAGTTTTAAGAATGAATCTGAACTAAAACTTCATCTACACTCATGTCAAGCTTTGTTGTTCTCGTGATAGCACAGCTTATATTGCTCTGAAAGGCAGAGCGTTCTCAGACAACAGCTAAATGCTAAGTGTGCCTGCACCTCTCACATATGAGTGTAGCAAATCTCCTCAGCCTGTCAAGACAGGATTGTGGGATTTCACCCCAAATCCAAGATTACACTCATGTAAGAGCCTGAGATATAAAAGCTGATTCAGTTCACTTAAAACTTTCACAAAGCCCAGAAACGCTTTGATCATTTTGAGAGAAAAGGTGTATATGTAATTATTAAATGCTGTTAGATTAGGTTATATTCAACAACTAGCTAATTTATGGTCAAAGAAATCCTTCTACTAACACGCAGCCTAACAGAGGCTGGACCTGATGACTCTGTTTACCTGGTTCAGCAGAACAAACCATAGAAGGTCAATGGAGGTCATGTGGTTTTAAGACATAAATTCAGTGTTCCTGACAAAATATTTGCCCAGACACCTCAGGCAAGTGACAATTAGAGTGACGAATGGGCTGCGCGGTGGAGCGGGCAGGGCCGGGGTAAGACGTTTTAGCAGCTTTTTAAAGCCGGACTTTGTGTGTAGATCTTAATCATCACCACCTGTTGCCGAGTGGATTTGCAGCATGTTAATGATCCGAGAGGGCCTTAATGGGCTCCACAGTCCATGTGGGTCATAGTGAGGCCGCTGATCTGAGATCATCTCAACTCAATATACTTGCATTCATAGGGTACAAAAGGCGAAAAAGCAATCCTATGAAAGGCCTCTTACGTAAGAAGATGGTTCCCGTTAATATTACCACCTCTGCAGCAGCTTTGGCAGAACAGCATCACAGCTCCACTCAAAAGAGGGAAAGTTTCACATATAATTTGTGTAATCCACATTGTGATTCACTACCTTTTACAGTAGGAGGAAAATAACAATATTTTTTTTTTTAAGTGTATGGAGTTTCTGAGAGACCTTCGGCTGAATTAAATGGGAACTCTGATTGGTGCGATCACATTTTCCATTTTTGGATTATGCTTATGTAATAGTTATCTGTAGTCACATATTGCTTAATAAGCATGCCTTAAATAAATTGCTTTACTTGTAATTTACTAGTAAAGCCATGGCCATGTAAGCACAGGGTCAGAGAAGATGTCTCCTACAAACACAGACACACATCTTGACCCCCGTCTTTAGTCATGAGTCTCTAGTGTTGTAATTCCATTTACTAATTTGTCCTGTTCATGAGATTGCAGTAATTAAATGACTGTTACCGGTGAGAGAGTCCCAGGCAAACTCTAGTCAACATTCAAGGAAAAAAAGACGTGTTCTGTTTTCAAAGCATCCTAATTTACGACTAAGTGTTTGTTAATTAGTTCTGGTAATTAAACAGGTATATTAGAGAAGGGAAAATAGTGAACTACGCTGACCTGGTCATATACTCTCTGCAGGATATAGATTTAGTCTAGAGCCAATTAGATTTTGTTATTTATTAAGGGTGGGAAATGAAGTTATGGTGACTCAGTGTGAATATTGTTCAGTATCACCATTAAGTAATTTCTTTTTTACAGTTCAGATTCACAATTGTTATTCATGTTCGTTCATTCGTTCATTCATTCATTCATTCATTCATTCATTCATTCATTCATTCATTCATTCATTCATTCATTCATTCATTCATTCATCCATCCATTCATTCATTCATTCATTCATTCATTCATTCAGTTCTTTCTCCAATAGTCACGCTAGGACTCCCAATTTTAAATCGGACATACAAAAAACGTTATAATAGGTCTATGGGTTATACACCAACTTTTTCAGTCCCTTTTAAAGTGGTCCCTTTAAATGAATGGCCCAGTATGATGTAATACTAGGCCAGTTTACATAGAACTGCCCCTCATCTTTCAAGACCCCTCCCACAAATTAGTTGAAGATCCGCTGCTAGTTTTATTAGCACAGATGAGTGGAGCGCTATGGATACAGGCAAAGGCAAGTTACACATTAAGTGTTGTGTTGTTGCTGCAGAACAACAAAAATCTCTACACTTTCTCCCGGACAAAATAAACTTAAGGGCTGCATGGTTCCGTTTCATTTTCAGTGGTCATGTCCCAGCAACAATATGTTTTGTTCCACCTTAAATAGTGCTGTTTAAGGTAGAACAAAATTTTCGAATAAGGAGCTGTGAATTGTGGGGTATCTGAACTTACTCTTTGTGAAAAGTTAACTGATGAAGGAGATGTAAGAACTTCCAAATAATTACTTTTGTGTTTCTATTGCACTTAAGTATGAACAAGCTAGTTTCATTTTGTTTTGTAAGCATGGCATGGGTGGGGCATGGCCAGCAGCTGCTTATTTGCATAAAATTTACAGAACCCTCAAACAGCTATCACACTTTCACATTGCTTTGCTCTGCCCATTAAAGTATTTGAGCTGTGTTTAAATGCCTATGCCTGAAAACCACACTCCTGACACAATGTATACACAGTTTAGTAAAATAGGTACCTCAGTTTAAAACCAGAAGGGGCTCTTGCTGAGGTTACTATAATGAGGGTCCTGTAAAAAAGACAACACTGGCTGCCCTTTGGAAAGGTCAGCGGCAAACTGAGTAAAAGTTGAATTTAAGTAAACTTTGAACAGTAAGACAACACAACGGAGCAGCAGGTATAGACCATATATAGAACAATGGCTTTGCAAGAATAAAGTAGTTTTGCCCCTTTTCATCCAATAGCACACTTTACCGCCTATAACTGGCAATTTTGTTACATTAGTTAACAGGCACCCACGGTGGCTAACATCGTACTTAGTGGTGGAGGGCGCTAGCGGGGTGCCACTCTACCCACCCAGAGACATCAAGGCCAATTATGCTCTCTTGGACTCCGGGCCACAGATACTTATTTCCCAACACCAGGGCTTAAATGAGGACAGTTGTGCCACTGGTGAGCAAGTTTCTAAGGCAATAATGCACATTTGAATACACAAATTTGACTGAAAGTGCTATTTTCCCAATGCTGGGATACAGATGAGTTATTAAGTTTGTGGGATTTTTATTGTTGAACATAATAGATAATTTATGCAATTGTCTCCCCACTGTTCGGGGGTATATATTTCCCCCAACATTCATTCCATTATCTCTTTCATAAGTGGATCCTATCAGCTCAATCCATGTCACCATCAGACCTCCAAAGTCAAGACCACCTGCATCCTCCAAGATGAGTACCACCCACAGCCCCAGATGGTTATCTTCATGCTTTTGCTTGCTCGCTGAAGCACGAGAGACGAAGAAGTGCCCTTATTTGTCATTGCTAGTAGAAGAGAATGCAACCTTTAGTCGGCCTGACAGACTGCAGTAGGACGTAGCATTAGCTGTGAGTCATGCAGCCTCAGTGGAGCAAACAACCCCTAAACCTTTGGCAGACTAATTAGACATTTGAAATAACCAGCTATGCCATTGTATTGCACTTTCTTTTCTAATTGCTGCCCTTTGAAGCCGGTGGCGTACATCAACATTCCGCCCGGCGCACACGGTTGAGCTCAGGCCTCAGGAACACACAGCAATTACACATGTCTGCTTAAAAGAAGCACACCTGTCATCAGGGCAGGGCAAAAAAGGGAATAATCACTGTAAAGCAGCATAGCACATCGCTATTTATCAATTTTTGAAAGGAACGTTTCGGACCCCACTTGGCCGACCCAAAAGCCCGAGCCAGGTCTATTTAAGTATGTTTTTTGATATGCCCACCTAAAACTACTGAAGCACTGACCATCCTGTGATTGATGATTGAACACTGCGCTGTGGGATTTGTTCCCGTATGGAGCTTTGAGACAGGATGTGCAGTAGCCCTTCAATCTCTGAATAGGCTGCGATTCTTACTGAGAGAGGATTTGACATTTGTGTTAAAAGCCTCCCTGTAAAGGACGGTATTATTGTTATTCCTGAGCAGTAAGTCTTTTCAGCCACATGCGATTTATCTTGCTCCAACACACTCCCTCTCTAGGACACATTTGTGCATTTATTTATTTATTTGGGTTTTCCATGTTGTGCCTTTCTATGACTTTTTTTTTTATCCCCAAATCAAAATCGTACCCTTTCTGCTTTATTACATTCATGGAGAAAACACATGATGTGAGATTTGGCTCCCATTGCTAATGATTAAAAATGTAATATGAATATATAGACATTTACTGATTGTGGTATTAGTAGTTCTATTATTGTTGCCTTTCTAGGAATTTTTTACTCAGTTGGTTTGTGTGTCTTCTACTTTACAACACACATCCATTACATTCACTCAAATACTAAAGAACAGTTTTCTACACAAGATATTAAAGCTTTGAATTGACACATATGAAACTGTACTGTGGGGTGGGAGGTGGGGGGGATTCAACACCCCCACTTTTGCTAAAATGTGATTCCATCCCCCCCACTTTTGTCAGATTATATTGTATTAATATAACTTGGCATCTCTATCTCAGAACCCCCCCCACTTTTTGAAAGCTTGAGTCGCCCCTGCTACTTAACTTTTAATATAACCTAATGAACATTTTGGATCCTTTAAATTGGCTCATCCATCATGAAAATGTGATGCGGAGTAAAGTAAACACAGCTGGCGTTTTTTAAATGTTAAAACAAACCCGACTGAAATTGAGCTAAAATATTTGCTACCGGGAATATCAGGAAATGCTACGACGAACTTGTCGGCTGTCTTAAATAAATAAAGGAATTTTAATGCAGTGGTGGAAACCTTTTAGACACAAATTTGTACTTGAACATCTTTGTTTGTATTTTTGTTAGGTACAAGCATTTAAGCATGGGCCTTTAGATAAAGGAATATCTTAAAGATTATCGAAAAAATGCATTCAATCAAGTATGTTTGAACATTTGACTGGAAGTATATGTGTAATCTTTTGATCCATCTCTGATGTGAGGAGATCCTGTGGTCTGATTTGAGAGATGAGCAGAAATGAAACTTTGTTCTCTCTTACAGAAGATTACACAATATTATCTTTAATGTCATGGTTTATCGAAAGATTACGTTCTGTTGCGTTGCAGTAAAATGCACGTTTTTTTTGCCGACATATGAGTTCTTATAGAGATGTGGAACTGATTCCACTCTCAGTCAATACCCAGTAACTACTACCACTACTGCTACAGCCACTAGCAATGGCACCAAAATTACCACTACAAATAAAACTAGCAGTTGTACTCATCCTCCTGCTAATAGTACCACTATTACAACACTACTAATAAAACTACAGTTTTCAAAACTGCTATTGTTGTAGAAAATTAAAGCAAGAATTCAGGTCTTCAAAAATTGACTGCAGCCAGAGATTTGAGGCAATGCCCTTTTTATTAAAGGCACCTTTCTGGACTGAGAGTATTGGTCAGATGCCTCTCCCTTTTGTTCCTCACAGAGGACTCTTATACCCTTCAACCGTTCATTTATATTATCTTAAATGTCCAGAGTTCATGCCAGCAAAGCGCTTCCCTTGCATCTTCATGGGCATTTTTCATGACAATAGCCCTGAGCAAGCTTCTTTTAGTTCACACAAAACATCTTGTCTAACAACCTTCGGCTTGAAAATATTTGCTTAAAATAACAATCTTGAGTTAATCATGTCAGGCCTGATTTCACAACCTTAAGCATTAGTCAGCAGAATAACATTTCTCTTCTTTTAGAAGACATGGAATAGGCGCATGATTCCAATTCCTTTAGTATGAGACTACTACCTTAATTATAAGTATAAATATTATTTGTGTAATATAAAATGATTTACTGTGCTTGGCTAGTAAAACCTAATTCATTTGTGGTAAACACTGTCAGATACTTGATGTGGGTGAAAACATACTATTATAAACAATATATTTAACCCTTAAATCTTCAATAGTACTTATAGTACTATTATTACTACAAGTAGTACCGTCACTACAACTATCAATTATACCATTGCTGCTACAACAAATAATGTTAAAATCACTCCAGGTACTACTATTGCCGCTACTACCGCTGCCTCTAATACTATTACAACAAAAAGTATAACCGTCAGTCAAAGTATTATTACTAGTACAGCTTCTAATAGCACTGCTATTACTAGAAGTTCCAGCACTACTGCTACAACTACTAATTTTACTACTATTACAGTACTACAGCTATGACGACAAGTTCTAGAACTTCAAAATAAACAAATAAAATTTCTGTCTCTCCAAACACTATTACTACTACAAGTACTGTTGCCAATAGTACTACAATCACCACAAATTCTAATAGTTACAGTACCACTACTAAAAGTACTATCGCAATTGCTTTACTATTATTACAAGTTCTAGGACTGCTATTAATGGTACTCTTATCACTACAATTAGTACTGCCATTAGTACTACTTTACAAATACAGCATTTTCATCTTTCCAATCACCATTCCTTCTACAATTGCAATCACCAGTTCCAGTTCTAGTACTAGTTTTAGTTCTAGTACTAGTACTAGTTCTAGTACTACTACTGCATCTACTAATAGTGCTACTATTACAATTGTACTACTATTACTACCAGTTCTAGGACTGCTACTAATAGTTCTTCTATTACTACAAGCAGTATTACCATCATACAAAATAAAATTACAACTACGACAACCACCAGTACTATTATTAAAAGTTCTACTAATAGCACTAGTACTCTACTACTCACAGTATTCCTACAATGGTACTACCACTGCAACTTTCTGTCGTACTACAGCTACAATTTCAAATTCTACTTCTACTGCTTGGGCTACTAAAAAACTTCTAATACTGCTACAATAATGGTACCAATAATTACCAATCGAACTACAACAAGTACTAAATTCTAATACTAAAACAGCTACCTCTAATACTACTCTTTAAAGTAACACCTATTATTTATATTGCACTTTTCCAAAGCTCAACTGCTTCAATAAGCCGGGATAAAAAAGAAACTGACTGGGTTAAAGTTGAACAGAATGTAATTCTTTTGAAAGTGACCTCTGCCATAAGCTTTAGTGTTCCTCCACCTACGACCAATCAATTCCACCCTGCTCATTGTGTTTGAGTGAGGCCTGAAGTGAACCTGTCCACTCTGCCCTGAGCCATATGGTTGATGGAAGCTCGTGTGAGAAGGTGGGGGTTTTACCTGTGGAACGGCCGGGTGTGACGGGTCAAAGCTGGCTGTCCCAGCTGTTTCTGGTTCTGCGAATGTGGCACTGGGCCAGCCAGCAGGAGAAAAACATTACAAGGCTGTTTCCAGGCCAAACTGCATTCTACCCACCAGGAGAGTCATAAGGATTACATTGCAGGTGAATTTATAATGAAATGAATCAATACATTAATGCTAAATCATCGTATTCTGACCCTCATTAACATTGTGGCAACTGTTATGTTGTTATAAAAGCAAGGAACTGATGTGTTGGCCCTCACACAGAACTGTACAAAAACACTGTAAAGCCATTTATCAGAGCAGTAAATGTTCATTTGTCCAAGATCAAAAGCTTTAATATTCAAATTGACTCCATAATACAGTACATTGTAATTTGATATCTATGAATATGTTGTCTGAAGCCTTTCTAAACATCTCCTGAAGAAGCATTTCTACAGATACCATAAAATATAAAATACTTTGTCTAATCATGTTAGGGGCTGCTGATATTCTTCTTTCTCTGTTCTTCTAACCCACACATTATTATTCTCACAGAATGTAATGTAAGTTTTTCTTTTAGTTTTCTGTATTTGTTCTAACGTTGCCAAGGATGCCAAGCACTGTCAGATTCCCCCTGAGAACAAATACATTTTCACTGATCTAATTTATTTCTCTGAAATACTTTATTAAAAAATAAGGTCTTAAAATTTCAACAATGTCAAAATAGACAAATCTGGCTATTGGTTTGAATAATTTCATTGATAAACACTGCACACAAAGGAAATTTAGAACAAAGTAGGCTTCGCTCACTTACTGAAGTAACTGCATTCATGATAGAACTTCTGAACAGTCTTTAGTGGAAATTACTCACTGTTCTTCCTTAAATATGGCAGCACTACATTCTGGCATTGGTACCATTTACAGCAATAAACAAAAAATTTAACTATCAAAACTAGCAAAACTTTGGCCAGACTTACAAGAAGGTTAATGTACATTTCAGAGACATCGGCGGCCATTTTAATGTTCGGGGACGCATCAGTCTACATCTGGGTGTAGAATCTCTGTCATTGTCTGAGAAACAAAGATAGGGGGACAAACCAATGATTTTGAAGAGCGTGGGGAATTGCTATACTGTTTCTAGCCCCCATGGTACATTTTTGATAAAATTAGTATTCATGTGGTTTTAGAAGGATTGATTAATAAACATTTTACCCTCAAATTAGCATTGTTGTTAAATATGAAGCGCAAATAGAATGTTTTTCAGACTGGTATTGAGAATTGGTGTTCAGACTCTCAATTGGAAACACTTTTCAGTATTACACGAGTCAAAAATGTCCTAAAATATTAAAAGCAATGTGTGTGTGTGTGTGTGTGTGTGAGTCTGTGTGTGAGTGAGTCAATGTGTGTATGTGTGTGTGCGCGCGTGCGTGTGTGAGTCTGTGTG
>JBBKCR010159700.1:0-16707 GCA_037577295.1 Ladigesia roloffi
GGCCAGAATTCCATCTATATTACAGTGAAAGGTAAGACCTTTCAAATTGTTCTGCTCATCTCTTTTAGACTGGACTTATAGTCAAGTATAGAAAAATATATATCATTAGATATATTAGACCATTTTTTTTACTATACGCCTGTGATAATGAGTGGATATGATAGAAACACCTGAATATTACCATTTAGAGGTGAAGCTCAATACCTTTGTCCATATTATACTGTATAGTTTATAGTACAGTATGTGATTATAATGTTCCATAGAGGTCAGTCTAGTAAACCTCCGTTTCAGGGCTGATACATGCTGAATCTCTGTTTGACGCAATATATTTGTAATGGCATTCTCATTATGCAATGAGATCAATGTATTTTCTCTCATGCACAGGTGCCTTTGTCCCTGCAAATATAACCTTGTATAATAAAAAGACGCAAGAAGGAATTGAAGTGGAATTCAGGTGTTCCTCTTCTAAATTACCACTCGGAGACCAGCACATGAATAGATATGCCTATCTGTTAAAAAATGCAACCATTATTCGGATAAACCTTTGGGATACAGAGAAGATGGAGACAATCTTTATTCTTAAAGAAGCCACAAAGAGAGACAATGGAATATATTTCTGTATTCTAATGGCAGATGTGCGGCCTATTCCAAAAACAGCAGTACATGGAGTTAATGAAGTGAACCTTCATGTTACTGGTAAGGGTTGCCTGACAAACAAAAACAACAGTCACAAAGCTGAGAAACTTAAAATTATTAGTAATTATTAAAAACTATAAAAATATTAGTTCAGAAGCACAGTTTAGGAGGCAAGACTCTTATTCCTACACTTTCTTAAATCTGTAAGTATGAAAAACCTGTGAGGGGGTTTTGAATAAGAGTGCCTGCAAAATGCATAAATGTAAATGTAACAGTGAATCTGAATCTGTATAACTTAGTATCCTTTAAATTCTCAGTTTTGTCTACTTATGATCAACCTATTTGCTACAATTCATTAACTATAGGTGGTCCCTGGCTTACGAATGCATTAATACAGTCTGGACGGACCACAGTAAGAAAGGGAGAGGACATAGACCTGGCCTGCAGCATCTCTGGAAATGACAAACCTGCACTTCTTCATATGTACGTCTGCAAGGACGGCTATGGAAAGACCTCAAAAACTCTATATAATCATAATCAGACACATTTTTCAATCAAGAATGTGAATGTCGAAGACTCGGGTGTGTACAGTTGTGTGTACACTGCTGAGAAATATGATGTCAGGGAAATTAATGACACAGTACGAGAGAAATCTGTTCTCATTCAAGTGTATGGTAAGAAAAGTCTGAACAATATTTACCATTTTTTATCTTTTGAAATATTTGACTAATAACTGGACTATTGTAAATACACTTTCTTTCATTGCAGATCCACAGTGGCAGATGAATTTGATAAGATTGCTGTGTTCATGTGGAGTCGTCATTTTGCTGGGCTTGATAGTGCTTTTTGACATGTATTCAACAAAGTGAGCCAATCTTCTAAACCAGGGGTGCCCAAACTTTTTCCTATGAAGGGCCAAAAATCAAACTTGACTGAGGTGCTATGGGCCAAAAGTACCAAAAGTAAATTTTGCATCATATATCAAACTGCATTACATAAATGTTGCTATGGTTACCCCTTATTTTTTTAATTTTTAGATATATATCCCCCCCCCCTATATTTCTATATTTCTATATCTTTGTAATATTTTTTTATGCCCTTATTTGTACAGTTTGTTTATTTTTACTAGTTAAACTTATTTTGTCTGTATTTCATTTCTTTTTTTTTATTAATATTTATTCCTTATAATTTTATAAAATTTTTCTTTAAAGTCACCGGCAGTCGTACAAGCATTTCACTGCATATCGTACTGTGTATGACTGTGCACGTGACAAATAAAATTTTAATTTTAATTTTGAATTTGAATTTATTTCATAATATTTAAAGTAAATATGAAACTTTAATATGATTAACTAATGCAAACTAATGTTTTGTTTCATAATGATGGTGGATATTGTACAGCAACCGACTGTTTGCAAACTAGACATACTGCCTTTGATTTGACTTCAGTGAATAAAAACTCATCTTGCCAAACTTAAAAAAAATTTCTTGTCTGTGTGCCACCGCCTTAGTGCCTCCGTTATTGCGTTTGATAATTTGTTGACGTTAATTGACGTGGAGTGTCGCAAAGCAGGCGGTGCTGCACCTTGAATTGCGCATGCACGAAAAAAAAATCTAATTTACATTTAATTTACACGTTTAATATCAGTTTACTCTTTTGTAGTTCAACAATAAAACAAAAAAATGTGATGTCAAACTACAAATCTGTGTTGAATGCATCCCCCTCCCCACCCCTCTCTCTTCTCGGAAGGTGTGGCGGGACAAATCAAACATTACCACGGGCCAACTTTGTTCCACCAGTCTCTAGTTTGGGCATCTCTGGTTTAAACTTACAAGAACAACTGGAGTAACAATAAAACATTAATGTTTGAAAATGAATCTTTGCGTGTGGTTTCAATTTTGTGAAGCTTTATTGTTGTCCTTATTGTTTTACTCCATAGGTCTGTGTTTTTATACACATTTATATGAAGACAGAACTTTCTCAATGTAATATATTGAGAATGAGCACAATTAACATTACCACCAGACTTCAAAACAAAATCAAAGGATAGTATATCAACCAAGCATCCCCATCCTGATGTGCAAATAAAACTACTGTTCTTTATAGCATAATATAAGGAAATGACAAATTATAAAAATAAGAGAAATGATGCAAAATGTGTTGAATCAAAGAAAACAAATCCCTTGTTTACTGAAACAAAATTACAATAATTACATTTGACAAACTTTTAGTAATGTTTACCCATCCAACTGGTCTAATTTCAGAAGGACAGTGTTGATTACAGCTGTGTTTTTTATCCTTTTTGTGATTAAATAAGCTTTAATTCAGGTGATCACTAATCAGTACCTCATACAGAAGCTTGTCCTACTTATTGTAAATATACACAGATTTGACAAATGGGAGAAAATGGATCAGGCAGTGAATAGGGAAACAGTTGTCCAAGATCTGGTCTAGGCCCTGTTATGAGGGCAGAGCAGTGGAACACCAGGACAGGAACTGAGCTCCATTCCCTTACAGTGTTTTTACTATGGAACAGTGCAGCATAGTGTGATACAGCTGTAAATGATCAAACCACTATTGACATACCATGACATCCACTATTCAATAGACTATACCTGAACCTCTGCTGAATTTGCACAACCAGTTGTTCCACACCAGGCCGTATATGAGTATTACCTTGTGGTTGGAGGACTTTAATTCATTCAGTTCAAGCTGAAAAAACACAATTTAAACAAAGTATCTCTTTTTTTTTTACTGGTTTTGGGACCCTCGGTTGTTCTTTTAAGCAACAGAAACACAAAAACATCAAATATCAGTGAGTGGACTATGTTATGAATCAGGATGTTCACAGCTTGAGCATATTGTCAGTGCAATATTCATTTGAACCCTTTTAGTGGAATCCATTTGAAGGTAAAGAGGTAAATAAATAGGCAGAAAGTTAGTATAAACCACAGCTAAGCTGTCTCAAATATTTTGGGCAGTGAAGCTGTAACCCAGAATGTACAGAAAGTACAATCATCTCAGTTTCAGAGCCTACTTCACTAAAATAGCATTTGCAGCTACTTTCATGTGAGAGGCCTCACCTCAAGCAACTATTCAGAAGAAACCTATTAGACATGCAGCTGAGAGAGCATGTTTTTACAGGCCAGGAGTGTAAAGCTGACGAAATTCAAAACTGGCTGATTCACTCTGGCTTGATCAAAGCTGCTGGAAATATGTTTAAATGAATATGTTGATAATAGGCTTACTCATTGTCATTTAAGTAATATCACTTCTAAAGTGTTATGTGCATATAAACTATACTCAAATGTCCTTAATCTAATATAGCAAAGCAGAAAAATATAACCTAGAAACCTTATTTATACTGAGAATGCATGTGTCAAATAAACAGGAGATCACAGATTTAATAAAACACACCTTCTCAAAGACAGCTGGACAGATATATTTAGGGAACAATCACTGGAAATGTTATAACTGGATGCATCACAGTTTGACTTGGCAACCTGACTGCCCAGAACGTCAGACTCCAACAGAGGACTGTCAGAACTGCATCTAAATTTCCCTCAGGGACATTAAAGTATCCTGGTGGTTCTGTCCTGCCTCCCACCCAGCTCATGCCATCTGGTAAAATGTGTCTGAAAAATCCATGTGCACACCACTGCGATGTGTGTGTGTGTGTGTGTGTGTGTGTGTGTGTGTGTGTGTGTGTGTGTGTGTGTGTGTGGGTCTGTCCTTGTTTGGAAGAATGTAAGTGCCAGTTCTGGTGTTACCCCTTTGTACAACATAGTGGTGATAGATATGAGTAAAAAATACATTGTTTTCTTTTTAGAAATATATTTCTCCTGCATGAATAAGGGCCCATGTTACTCTATTTTACATCATAATGGTGGTCCATGGAGAGATGGAATGCAGTGTAAAAAAGCCTGAGGACCACTGGCATACTTAAAATAATTTTCCATTGTATTATGTGCATGCATCTAGCATTTGATTTAATCTGGCCATCCATGTCCACTTTGTAAAGGTCTGCATTCCTGCAGGCCAGTCAGAGAGTCCATGCTGGCCACCCAAAATGCTCAGAATGTAATCCATTACCACATAGCCAGAATTACATATGTGCTTCACATCCACACACACACACACACATATGAAAACATATATGTCATTCATTTTCGAACCTTTTTATACAGAAAAGACTATTGCATCAGGTCAGAACAGGGGAGGCAGTCCTCATTGGCTCTCAGCGAGGGACTGTGTACCAAATTCAGCAGCAGGAGAGTTTTCCCGGTGTCATGTGACCTTCCCATATACTTTAACATCACTACAAAAAAGTGGGTGATTTTTTTCAGGCAGAAAAGGACTGATTGATGAGATCACTTCATCTGAACAAAAAGGGAATACACACAAGAGTGTGAAAAGTTCTTAATGTTAAATATATTTAATAATGTTAAGTTTGTCAGATTAGAAAAATGGCCCTGAGTATAAAAGTCATTTGATAGAAAAACTATCTACAACGAGCACATCAGGTCTGCATTCCCATATGAGATATCAGAGAATATGGTATTGGTGTGAATGTTGTCAACTGGCTGGTAGGTCTAGTAAGGTTCCACAGTAAATGCACTTTTCACTAATGTGGCTGTGCCAAATGTTAGTGGAAATTAGGCAGTCATTAAAGTCAGCAAAAAAAAACAACTTGTAGATATAATGGACATAAACTGATACTTACAAATATATTTAAGTGTTTTATCTCTGTGTATTTTAGAGGTTTGACACTGTTTTGCTTTAAACATATAATCATCCATCTATATTCAACTCCTTTATCCTGCACTTAGGGCCTGCTACACTCTGGACAGTCACAAGCATGTTGCAGGGCCACACACTCACATTCACACCTAGGGGCAATTCAGTGTGGTCAATCAACCTATCCCTATTCATGCATGCTTTTGGTGGTGGGAGAAAACCCACACCGAGAACATGCAAACTCCACACAGAAAGACCCTGCGCCCAACCCGGGAGTCGAACCCAGGACCTTTTTGTTGCAAGACTACAGCGCTAACCCCACCATGCCGCCCCAGTGTAATCAACACGCTAGAAGTAAAAAATACCCTGGGAGACACAAAAAATTAATTATGATAAATAATGATAATGATAATAAATGAATAAATCAGTCTTAAAATTGATATAGTGAAATCAAAGATGTATAAGTGATGTGCCTGTAGAAAGAAAGAAAGAAAGAAAGAAAGACAGAAAAGAAAAAACATTGGCACCACAGGAGGGCAACATTGTTTATACTGTTTACTTGAGCTACTGAAAGTCTCCACTCAAATCGTAGAAAGGCGGCACCATAGAAACAATATAATCGCAGCGACTGCGACATTGACCAAAAATGAGAACTGATCATTAAAAAAGCTTCACCCAGAACCAGAATGATCCAGGTGTTGTACAGCACATGCAGACTTGAAGGGTTTGACCAGTGATGGACACACATTGCTTCATTATATGTAAGTAAAATGTTCTTAGAAATACAAAATTTATGCTCAAAAATTTCTCAACAGTTTATTTTTATTTTTTTACAAAGGTGCTTCATTTGTTATTAGAATAGCACTCTCCTTTACAACAGGTATTTCCTTTTTCTCTTCACACTACAATAATTTAATTGGTAGCATATATTGTTGAATATGATCATGAACAACAGTGAGAGTTTCTGATCAACAGAGTATCCCCATGATATCTGGCCAGCACACATTTTCGGAAGGACCACTGTGAGTGCTGGTGAAACAGTACAGCTAAAATGTAGCATCTTTAACAGTAAATATGACTGGTTCCACATGTACCTGTGCAAAGATGGGGCTGGACTGAGCATAGAGCTGGTTGTAAAGAAAGAAGACCATGTCTTCTTTCTGAGAAATGTCTCAGTACTGGACTCTGGAAAGTACAGCTGCGTCTACTCAGTTTCTAAATATCCCCCAAAGAATGTGAACACAGATGGACGGAACTCAATTCACATCCAGGTCACTGGTAAGAAAAGCAACACAAGCTTTATTTTATGATGACATTCAATAGTTACATTGAGTTCATTCATGCTCTGTGTTATCTAGGCAAACTAGAAAGTTTGGTGATGTGCTTTTGCATAGAATTACAGTAAATCTAAAAGTTTAAAACTTTCATAAACTCATTGTTTGTAAGATAAGATAAGATAAGATCTTCATTTGTCTAAGTGGGAAATTTGAAAGTGGAAAGTGGATAGTACAGAGGTAAAAGTAATTGCTGTCCTGTTTTAATGATGGAATACCCAGTTTACTATGAGACATTAAACATTAAACCAGTGTTAATATTTATTTCAGCATTTAAACAGAATGTCTGGAGAAATGTCAGGAACCAAACCTGTGGTCTTCTGTACTTAATTAATATATTAATATACTTAATTAAAATATCAATCCCGTTTAATGTAATACTGTACAGTGTTTTAACAGACAGATCCACACACAACTTTAAAACATAACAGTGGAATATAAAGTCACTGTAACCTCTTCATAGTGTGATTGCATGGTCAACATTGTCAACATTAGGCTGAGATTATTAACATTGAATGACCATCAGATTGGAACTTAATCGCTCCTCAATGTCATTTGTCTGCATTCTCTTTTATTTACATTTTCATTACATTGAATTGGGATCACATTTCCCCCTCAAATTAACTGTTTGATCATCAATAGTGATTTATTTTCTCACAAATGCACAGATGTTACCAGGAGAATGTTTACATTGTGTGAAATGAAATCACTGAAGGTAAATATCACTGGAAACACTTATAATTGAAGAATGATATCAAACCCTGGCATAATTAGTAAAATGTATAGCCTAGGAAAGAGGAAAGGAAAGAAAGGAAATCATTCATTTTTATATTTCCTTTTCCCCTTGAAAGACACCATTAAAATACATTTAAACCTAAGACAATTAATACCTGCATAACATTTTGTTTGGAGAGAGAACTGGTGGAATAACTATGAAATACAATTAAATGAGTGGAAAAAGAAGTAGAGTTTCAATGCTGAGTAGCAGTTTATGCTAAACGGCCCACCAATAACATTGGTTCATTAATGATCCCTTCAGTATCTCTGACAGAGTACAAATCTCATCCGTATCTTCCAGAGAACCGGGCAGGAATTGAACAGAGCTATACCCAAGTGGCAGTTACTTGTAAGAGATATGGTCCTGATTACTTTTTCTATAATTAATCCATGTGCAGTTATAACATTGTGAATGAGGCCTAGTCATTTTATTGACCAAATTGTTTTACAGTCACATACACTATTAAGGCAAAAATCCCCCAAATATGTTTTTTAGAAGACTGATTTTTTTTTTCATCAATTATAGACCATGTGACCATCAATGCAGCACACATTTCTGGAAGCAGCATTGTGAAACCTGGGGGAAATATACAGCTAACATGTTCTATCACTGAAAAACATGTGCAATGGGACCAGCTTCACATGTACCTGTGTAAAAATAGTGCTGGAGTGACAACAGAGGAACTCAGAAATAAAAGCTCCCATACCTTTATTCTGAAAAACATTTCAAGTTGGGATTACGGCTACTACAGTTGTGTGTACTCGTTGAAAAAATATCCTCTGGAAGACGTGTGTGCAGGTGGACAACAGTCCATTCAAGTCACTGGTAAGAGAGACGACCCATGTCTTTTGGGCAGATCCAGTCTACCTAATATATGAAGCAAAGACATAAAAGATTTAGAAAATGTGACATGGCCACCTCATAAATACTTGAGATTTATCAATTCTAAGGCATCATGAGCAAGGCTCAATGCACAGGCAAGCAGCAAATAACTGCAATAAAATATTTATCCATTGAACAAAAGCAAACAAACAAACAAATCCGGAGTCAAAGCAACGTAGGAACAAAAAAAAGAGAAATATAGTTCAGAAAATTGCAGAAAAATTGTTACGATTGTCTATTGATTGTGTCTTCTTTCGTCTACAGTTTCTGTTGTAAAATTGTTATTTGCTGCACTGTTATTGTAGATCATCTTCCAGCAAACAATATACACACTGTGTTGGTGTCTGTTTGTGTCTCCCTCCTGGTTGGGATTGGCATTAGCATTTTTGTGGGTGTGCATTGTTGCAGAGGCAGAACATTTCACTGTAAGTAACATTAACATCCCTCTCATTTACAAAACAGCTTCAAAATGTGATGTTAAGATGTAACCGGTAAGAAACACATCATTAATATACACTGTATGGACAAAAGTATTGATACACCTTAGAGTTACACCAAATTCATAGACTTTAATATAGAATTTGTCCTGCTTTTGCTGATATAACTGATATGGGAGGCTTTCCACAAGATTTTGGAGGTTCTGTGGGAATTTGCGGTCATTTAATCTGTAGAACATTTATGACGCACTGAAGCTGGACAAGAAGGCCTGACTCAGTCTCCATTCAAGATTATACCAAAGGTGTTGAATAGGGCAGAGGACCTCGCTCTGTGTGGGCCAGTCAATTTCTTCCACGCCAAACTCATCGGACCATCCCTTACTGTGTGCACAGGGACACAGTCATGCTGGAATAGAATTCCTTCCCAAACTGTAGTTGGAAGCATGGCTTTGTCCAAAATGTCTTGGTCTGCTGAAGCATTAAGATTGTACTTCCCAGCAAGTAAGGGGCCTAGCCCAAACCCTGAAATACAAGCATGTCCCTTTACTTCTGTCCATCTAGTGTATGTTGTTTTATTTTGTTTATGATCCAACAGTAACTATTGCTCTTTTTATACATTATGAAACGTGATTAAATAAGATACATCTGCCAGTAATTTACTAATTAAAGAAAACTCTTATTTTGAAGTTGCACAGTCATGCCACAGCCAAGAACATCGCTCAGTGGGAAATAACAATACAAGAGATTTTCAAACTGCAGGGCTCTCTGCAAATACAGTCTACATTGGCCCCCATTCCTTGTCTTGGAGGTAAGGGAGGACCTTCTCAACCATTTTAATTATGAAATATTTTGTATATTATAACATTGAATGTATATACAATGCAAAGATATGAGCTTCTTGTGGGACCTCTCCATGTCGGGGTCCTAGATAGTAAACCCTAACATACTCTTCGGTTTTCCACCTAGCAGACTGTACCTGAAATCTGTGCTTAAATTGTGTTTCTGTTTTTCTCATTCAGTGAAGAGGATGACAGTGATGTTATATACGTAAATGGTAAAATAATATTAGGTTTTTTTTCACAATTATGCCTGATTAACCAAATGTACTAGATAAATAAACTAAAGACCTTTATAGGGCTTTAAACAAGCAAACCAATCATAATCTGTACTTGTTTTTTTCTCTCTTTAGAAGATCACATCAGGAAACCATTCAAACCATATGCACCATATGACGATATTGAATGAATGTAAAAAAAGGAAGACAAGAAAGTAAATTGCAGGATTTTTAGATCCATTACATAATTAACATTCAGTGATGTATTATTTTAACACATCTCCATGGAGTTGTAAATGGTTCCATAACAGTTTTGGAAGCTGTAGAGATCTAAGGGATGGACTTAACCTTAATTATGCTTCATAATCAGAAATAACCAGGACAAATAAGCTCTTATATAATAATATTAAAGTGTATTGTATAATAATACAGTTTATTGTTTTAGTTTAAGGTGAACTGGTATGAGGAGCCAGAGCACTTAATTATTTCCAATGCCATACCTTCATAACATCAAAGGTGTGCTTGTTTTAAAAGTGTGTGTGTGACTTGTCCTGAGCCTGCAATGCCAGTTATATTTTTTATGATTAAATTTGCTTATTTTCAGCAGCTCAGTTCTATTTACAGGCATGATGTAGCTTAATTACATTTTTCTTGAATCTGCATCCTGTCTTGTTGGCCAGACAGCTGTAAACAAACCATCCACTCTGATTGATCAGCACCTGTAGCTCAAGTTTTGTGTAAATTGGCCATTTGTCACACTGTGTTCTCTGCATTTAATCCATTAACCAAGTGAAGCAGTGGGCAGCCAGGAACACAGCACCCAGGGAGCAGTGAGTGGGGTTGTTACCTTGCTCAGGTGTACCTCAGAGGTGCCACTATTAGTCCTGGGATTCTAACCCATGACCTTCTGGTCAGAGGGCCAACTATCTAACTAATTGGCTGCCAGATGCCTAATGGGTAACTGGCTGCTGCTGAGTCGAAGACCTCACCTCCAGGGGTACATGACAACCCTCAAACACATTACAGACCAGAGACTAAACTGTAGGAAAGGGAGGAATGGATGAAATGCCTTACTGTGCTCAACAATGTGCTGATTTGTGGACATTTGTGCGTCTTTATGTAATAAAACAATTGTCCATTTCTTTCCTGTCCTGTTTATTTCAAAATGTTTTATCAGATATCCATTTAGTACAAACGCATGTGTCTAATAATAATCATACATTATATTTGTCAAGTAATTTGAAACATTTTCAGATTCATTTATGACACAAAACTGGTTTTCTTATTTCACTAACTGGAGAACATATGATTAGGAACTATGGAACAATATGCAATGACTTATGAAATAATTTATTATTTAAATTTTTTTTTTGGTAAGACCGTTGTGTGCCTTTTCTTAAATATGATCTCAGCCTAAACTGCTACTCAGCATTGAAACTCTACTTCTTTTTCCACTCATTTAATTGTATTTCATAGTTATTCCCTCAGTTCTCTCTCCAAACAAAACGTTATGCAGGTATAAATTGCCTTAGGTTTAAATAATCAGTGTTTCAATGTATTTTAATGGTGTTAAGTAAGGACAGTTTCAAACTGCTAATATAAATGGCTCAGTTGGCTGGTGCTGAAAAAAAATACTAGAAATAAAAAAATCAAAAACAGAGCAATGCTGCATCCACTCATATTAGAAGTCCATGCTAAGGGTACTGAAGGTAATTAAAGTTTCAAACTCATGAGAAAAATTGCATTCTGGGATGATTTTCCCACATGGAAGAGGTTGCCAGAATTTACTAATAGAGGTAATAAGTAAACAGAGAATTAAAAATCAAAATAGAACTATACTCTCTAACTAAATACATTATATTTTAAAAGACTGGTGGACTTTCAACTATCAAAGTGCTAATTAAAAAGGTTTGTGTTGCCCTGGCCAATAGCAAGAGCCATGAGCTTCTTATAGTGTGGTTAATACAGCCTCACCCAGCACCTGCTCACACATGTGACGCGTGTGTTCATGTGACGAGTTTGAACAGAGATGGATATACAGTGCTTTACTTTATGTAAGTAACCTCAGACATTTAATTTAAGCCATTTCTTTTTGAAGTAAAATGTTATGGGTTTTGCTGATTTATTACAAGATAAACAAAATATGATATAGTATATATGTGATTATAAGTCATTTAATGAGTGACAGCTTCTCATTACCAGTTTCTCATTTTTTCCTGGAAAGACCTTACAATAATAATGACAGTATCTCCAACAACAGGTACTTTATTTCTTTTTTCTTACACGCAAAATTAATTACATACTGAGGGAGTCAAAAGTCTGAGACCACTAGTGAAAGTCTTTTATTTTGAACTTATTTTCTAATTTGATGCAAGGTTCTTCATTACCATTTATATGGCAATTTATAGACATATAAATTGTCTAAAATATAGACAATAGACAATTTATAAATTATTTATAAAAATTGTATACATTCATTTCAGTTTCAGAGAGTTCAAACATGTGTCAAGAACCTCTGCTGAGAAAATCTAATTCACCAAAATCTGAAGTCGGAATACATTTAAATACAACAAAACTATATAGTAACGTATAAAAATATACATTCCTGGGGGAAAAAAATCCCTTTTGTTCAATGGATTTAAAATCTGCTTAAAATATACTTAAATCTGAATAATGATGAAAGATTTTAGAATTTTTCTTCTTTAAATGTACTGTTTTTTTTATTCAAAAACTTTCTGTTGTTTTCTTTCTTGGTTTAAATAAAAAAGCCCAGATTTTTTATGTGGTCTCATACTTTTGACTTTAGCACTTGAATTGTTTTATTATATTAAACATGAATCAGAATAAGTATATTTATTTAAAAATGAAACAGATCTGAATGAATAATCATGTTGTTGTTTTTGAATAGATCATCCACCAGATATCTGGCAAGCGAAAATATTTGGAAGCCCCACAGCAAAAGTGGGCGGAAATATAGTGTTAAGATGTGTCACCTTTAACAAATCTGGATTGAATTTTCTCATGTACTTGTGTAAAAATGGAGTGGGGATGAGATTAAAAGTGCTCGGAAGGAAAAATGAGCACACCTTCATTTTGAGAAATGTTTCATTGATGGACTCTGGGAACTACAGCTGCGTTTACTCTAAAAACAAATATACACCCAACAATCTGAGCGCATCAGGATCGAACATTTTCCATGTTCTAGTCACTGGTAAGAGATTTTTTTATTATAGAAATAAAATTCAACCATAGTCGACCATGTTCGACCATAAAAGCTTTAATGCTGATATTTTGCTAAATAAACCAATAATTATTTTGTAAATCTGTTTAACTTAATGTGCAAGATAGAGTTGGCCATTTTATTCAATTAAAATAAGTTGAGATTAAATATATTTTCTGATCATTCCTCTTGTTAAAAATGATTTATAATATTAATATATTATCTTTTATTACTGCATGAATTTCTCACTGATCTTTTTTTTTTTTTACATTTTCCTATCTTTGTGTTTGTATGTGATGTGTGCTCAGATATAATTGTGTGTGCTTGAATATGTGTGTGTAAATGTTAGTGAATATGTGTATGTGCACACGCCCATACAAACACTCTCTAACCTGTTCACATGAGAAAATCACACAATAATAAATTTAATTAATAATAAGTGGAACCATCAGAACATCTGCTTAACATCAGCTCATTTTAACTGAAATGATTGGCCCATTTTATCTCATACATTAAGGTAAACAGGTTATGTGCTCATGTTCATTGAAAAGGTGGGAGGGTGAAACGGGCATGCTAGCAGAAAAGTGACAGATGTTTAAGTATGTTATTAAGTTAAACAGATCTTAAACTGAATTACATCTATTTTGTCATACATCTCCTGACCTCTTTTTGCTGATCAGCCAGTCCATTTTACCTGAACATGGCTAATGCTAACATTTCCAAAATCTGTAGGGCCTGGACAAGTATATTTGATTACATCAACACAAAATCAAAACAGACTTTATTAACGACGAGGACACAGTTAAGATTCATACATAGGTTCTTTTTTGTGTGTCCCAAAACAAGGCCCAATGTACCTGATATCATTCCACCACTGAGCAGACATTTTAGATGGGATATTTCTTGACTTCATTTGTAATGTGTTCTTTCACACCATTAAATGCATGTGCAGCACCCAGAAAATGGGTTACATTTTATTAACCTATCTAGTTATAAATCTTGGGTTATTTAGGATCTGTATTAATTTCCCCACAAGTAATGTTGTTAAAGTTCTGAGCTGTTATCTGACATACACCGGCCTAGTTACTGTGGTTTAGCTATCTTTGAGCAATGGTGTTGAGTGGAGGAATCAGTCAGCTTTCTTTTTTAGATAGATGTAAAAAAAGTCATTAGACCCTTAGAGTCATACGTGAATGCAAAACAGCACAGCACAACATTTAATCAATGTTAAATTCTTTCTCTGCATTTAACCCATTCACCAACAAAGGGTGCCCCAGGAGCAGTGTGTGGGTATGGTACCTTATTCAAGGGATCCTCAGTGGTGCCACTAGTAGTCCAGGGATTCAAACCCAAAACTTTCTGATGTCAGGGCAAACTCCATTACCACTAGGCCAACAGTTGTAATGACATACATTAAATCTCAGGTTTGTGCACTATAATCATTGTTTTTTACAATTTATTAATAATAGGGAGTCCCTGGCTAAATAATGCATTGATACAGACTGGAAGGACCGCTGTGAGAAAGGGAGAGGACATAGAACTGACCTGCAGCATCCCTGGATATGACCAGCCTGCACTTTTTCATATGTGTGTCTGCAAGGACGGCCAAGGAAAGATTTCAAAATCTCTAGATAATCAAACTTTCACACACTTTTCCTTCAAGAATGTGAATGTGGAAGACTCAGGTGTGTACAGCTGTGTGTACGCTGCTGAGAAATATGATGTCTGTGAAGTTAATGACACAGAACCAGGGACATCTGTTCTCATTCAAGTGTATGGTGAGAAAGAAATGTTGTTTTTTTATATTTGAATAATTGATATTTAAAATGGCATTAATATAAGACAAATATCTGCATTTTCTTTCAGATCCACAGCGGCGGATCAATTTGATACGATTATTTTGTTCATTTGGAGTCATCATGTTTGCAGGTTCAATAGTGGTTTTTGATGTCTGCTCAACAAAGAGAAGATATTCATCAAAACCTGCAACTGGTCTGGACTTAAATCTACAAAGACAAGACCAATAAAGCCATTTGATCCTAAAATGAAACTTTTCTGACTGTGTTTTCTTACATTCTGAGGGCCTTGTGATTGTCCATATTGTCTTTATCATGAGCAACATTTTCAAATGTACTATATATAGATATCCATCTGTTTCTCTATATATTAGGAGCCCCTTTTATTCCACTCATCAGTGTCAGAAACCCATTTATATTTGCTATTTACTGATTTCTGCTCACTATTTAATATTGACTACTACCAAAAAGTAGTGGCACATCCAATACAGGTGACCTATTGAGTAGCACTTGTACTCAGTCAAGTAAAAACCAATTGAGGTTTATTTCTTATACCTCTTCTAAGATGAGACACATAGAGGACATATATAAAGCCTACATATATACTGCTTTAAACATAAATGGCACAAACTAGTAAACTAATGTGTAGAATTTTACAATTTTGTAAAATTTGATTTAAAATATAGTCAGGCATGAACAATGAAATTCTTTCCCTACATTGACCTAGTAAAGCAGTTAGCTGCCACCAACAAGGGGCCGCCAGAGTAGCAGTGTGTGGGGACGGTGCCTTGCTAAAGGGAATGCTGGTGATGATAGCAGTGTTGGATTGAAACCCACAACATTCTGATTGCAGAGGCAACACCCTAACCACTAGGCCACCAGCTGCCCCAATAAAATGCAGCTTTCGATCCAGTTACTTCTCACACACTAAGCAAGAAAAATGTGCAATTTGGTAAAAGCTAAAATTCGAACATGAGCAATTTGAAAATTTGGGCAATTTGGCAGCATAATCTTTAATTAAGCTGCTTTTTAAATTACATTGTTAGTAAGATCTTCCAGACAGTGTTGAAATCCAGTATGTACAGCTTATTGGATAAAACACATCACTGTGTTTAAACTTGTATGGACGTTTGCAAATATTGGAAAAGGGAGCTGGTGTTTCACTGGACCTAATCAAGGCTGTTACTATGTGAAACATATGTCATCATACACATGAGTATGAGAATTATGGTACACCAAACTGGACCGCAGTGGATATGTGAGATGTATTGAATTTGGAGGATCATTTATAAGTCACCAGTCCTATCTCATAAAATCCATGTTCAGATTTTAAAGGAAGAGAAAGTCATGCTTGTGAAAGTCTTGTTTCAGTTTCAGGGTCAAGTGGATTATAACATCACTGAAGTTAACAGGATGTGCTGGACTCAGAAACACCACAGAGCTCAACAGCACTTTAGAGGAAGGAGGAACTGTTCAAAGATAACATATAAACACAAGGGTTTTTTTCTGCTTTGCACCCGTAGACCCTGGGATAGTGAGTGAGAGATGGAATTTAAGCTTTGGATCCCAGAACTGATTTGCTGGATTTGAGTTCTAATACTACGAAAATGGGCATTAATGACAATTTGGAACATTTATCTTTCTACATATCCACACCACACTAGTGATTAATAGAGACTTCTCTGGTGCTGTGTTTTTCTACCTGTTACCAGTTTCAGAAACTCTGGCGCTGCCCCGGCAACTGTCTTCACTGCCTATACATTTACATTTACATTTACATTTACGGCATTTAGCTGACGCCCTTATCCAGAGCGACGTACAACAGTGCTCAA
>JBBKCR010159726.1:0-16697 GCA_037577295.1 Ladigesia roloffi
TATGCAAGGAGGGAGAGATTATTATAAATAAAACAGTTTTTCAGTTCAGTGGTGTTGTAATAATTGTGTCAAAAACAGAAGTAAAATAGTAAATAAATATCGGTTCTGAATATCACTTATCGGGTACATAAACATGCAAATAATTGGTATCGGGAATAAAAAATCTAAATCGGTTGAACACTAATTAAGGCTTAAACTCCCGGACAAATCCCGAAAGCTCGTATTCCCAGGGTGGGGCCGAGTGAGTCCGAGGGCGGGCACGGCCCCCTTAGCCCCACACATAATGAAGAAAAGGAAGATGAAAATGCCAATTTAAAACTTTTTCCTGTTAGCTGCAGTATATATACTTTGTATATTTTTACTGGTGGTTAGGAGATGTTTTTACCGGTGGTTAGGAGATGTTGGAATGTTGTTCCTGCAGTGGTCAGTAAAAAAAATAAAAGCAACATAAATTGTGTGTTACCGATACATACGTGAGACACAAGTGGTTTATAATACAAATACAAATTTGAGTTTCTTTCTAAAATTAGAGCATGTGGCTTTTAATCAGGTGTGCTCTACAGTCCGGAATTTACAGTTGCCCATCTAGACCACATGTAGCGATAGTTCGGTTCTTCGAGCCAGCGCATGTCATGATAAGAAATGTATGTTTAATTATTTGGCAGGGGGGCCATAAGGGGGCCCATGAGCAATTCTATGGGGGCCCTGTACCCCCCTGGCTCCCGTGTAGAACCGCCTATGCTGTGGTGACACCTCTAAGAGTCCCTTATCTTGCAAACACAGCAGCTCTGTGAGATCCTTACATGTATAATTAAGTAGTTAATTTACTATAAATCAGTACATTTAAATTGTTCAATCCAATTCTGTTTCTTACAACAAGTGCTTCTACAACGGACAATCTTCAGACACTACCGTATCCAGGATTTATTTTTTTGTTTTCTTTCTTTCAGTCATTCTGTTTTCTCTCCACCACACAATCTCTGAATGTCTTTGAGGGGGCCGACCTTCGCACACCTTCAGAATACAAACTGCGAAAGTCTTTGCTGGCCATCTCACAGATTCAGAATAAAAGATCAAGAGAACTGTAGAGCCATGGCACGTTCACACAACTGTTCCTGCCTCAAACCCCCAGAGCCACAACTGCTCTCCAGGCCACTGAACCCAGAGAACAGGTTTATATTTACACCTACAGTACTGTGCAAAAGTATTGGGCTCCAATGTAAATGGTTGGAATCTGTTTACACCAGCAGTGTCTTTATTTCTGACAGTAAAAACACAAGTGAACACCAGAATAAACGCAAACCATCAACAAAGCAGGAAAAAAGTGTCCTTTTTTCTAAAAAGAACTTGGTATTTTGTGAGCTGGTTAGAATGTTTGGTGTCAGATTTCTGCATTCAGTCATTGTTTGGATTTATAAAATTCCATAAGCAGCTCCACTTCATTTACTCTAATGAAGTAAATCAACCAGACCAGGAATCTATCTGATTGTAGCTAAAATTAATATTGGGCTTCCACGAGGAAAGATAAGGAGACACTTTGCCACAGATAAAACCTCTTTACTGTAATAAGGTTAATTGTAATGATTTTAATATTAATGTTTTTACTCTAATTTAACACTACTGTCCAGTAGTAAACTGATTTTAGGTATAATTTTCCCAGGTGCCTAATACCTTTGCACAGTACTGTGTGTTTACATTTATGGCTTTCTTTACATTTACATCTACATTTATATTTCTTGCATTTATCAGGCACTATTAGGGACCCAATGGTGGTTTTACTGAAGGTAACCATGACCTCTTCAGACACACACACACACATACAGAACTATGAGGAGTATCTGAGAGTTTCTCAAGTTACAGAAGTTACAGAAATCCGTCCTTTTCCCAAACAGGAGAGTGAAAGGGGCACACTACAGCCATCCTCCTCCATAATATCCACAAGAGCCACTGAAAACAGTGATTTGCAATGCGAGTACAGGGCAGCATGCCCAGCTGGATCTTCGTACCTTCTGATGGGCTCGGTGTGGACCAGCGCTGCGTCTGTCATCACCTTCATCCAACATTCCATCTCTTTGGCCGTGTCGGTGCAGAAGTAGTACGTCCTCATGTTCGGGTGTGTGGCCTGTGGGACAGGTTGGCATGACAAAGAAAGCCTGGAAGAGGAAAAGAAACTCAAATAAGTGAAGAAATTACTTTTCTGAATGGGCAGGGATTCACAGCTGTAGCTCGACTGGGCGGGGCTAAACTGCTGTAGAGTGACTGGGCGGAGCTAAACTGCAGTAGAACAACTGGGCGGGGCTAAACTGCTGTAGATGGAAAGGCAGAGCTAGTCGCATCATCAATGTGTTTTCTGATGTTAAAGAGAAACCCGTGTTGAAGGAGTCCCCAGATCTGTCAAAAGAAGGAAGTTATGAACTGCTGTAGCTCAACTGGGCGGGGCTAAACTGCTGTAGATGGACTGGGTGGGGCTAAACTGCTGTAGATGGACTGGGTGGGGCTAAACTGCTGTAGATGGACTGGGTGGGGCTAAACTACTCTAGATGGACTGGGCGTGGCTAAACTGCTGTAGATAGACTACGCATGGCTAAACTGCTGTAGATTGACTGGGCGGGGCTAAACTGCCCTGAATGAAGCTTCTCTGAACTCACCTCATTAGTTCTGCTCCTCTCAGGAAACTCTGATGGCCACAGACTCGGGAGGAAACCGGCGGGAGAACAAGAACATCGCATGAGCCAAAACAAAACAAAAAGCAGAAAAAGAGAAAACAGGATTAAGCTCAGACTGAAGACTCATTCTCTACAGACAGACGGCCGTCCAGCGAGCCTCCTCGGAATGTGAAAACAGGCTGAGCTGAGAATGCAGCAATAAGCAAACTGTACAAAAACATTCTGTCCTGATGGTTCTCCTGAGACCGCACTGAGGATCCCAGCCATTTCAGACTGATGCCTGAAGTTCTGGTCTTGAATAACAAGCACTTTAACTTTCTGCCTTAATTTTGACAAATAAATGAGCCTATCAATAAAAAATCGGACGTACATGGCTCTCCACTGACCCCAGATGTGGGTCAGTCAAGATTTTCAGTTCAAAACTGAAGCTGCGAGGCTAATGATCCAAAGACCCTGTATATTTGAGTTTTATTTACAGCTCACAGTGAGTCCGATCCACTTTCATTCAGAGCTGCTTGAGGTCTGAGAAAGGAATCTGAGGATGAAAATACCTCTAGTGTTAGCGATGCTAGCCTCGTATCTCCAGTACAGAACTGAAGAAGATTACATTTACATTTACGGCATTTAGCAGACGCCTCCCTGGAGCAACTTGGGGTTAAGGGTCTTGCTCAGGGACCCAGTGGTGGTGCTGGAGATGGGATTCAAACCCATGACCTCATGGCCCAGAGGCAAGTATTCTACCCACTGAGCTACCTCCACCCCTACAAGCACTATAAATATTAAACACGGGTCGTTTCCTTATTGAGAACCAAAACGGCAAGATAAATTTGGACCTAAACACACCTTAACTGATCTGGCGTCAGAGGGCTCTGTGGAGTTCTGCCCTTTTTAACACAGAACAGCACCACAGCCGGAGGAGCATACTGTTATCTAGACACAGGCTTATTGTTTATCCAAACTCTCCACACACTGAGGGTCACTGAGAAGATAACAGAACGATGTACGGATAACAGAACTGGACCACTGACCTTGAAGGCGTATTTCTTGCTTATATGGTCATCCACTGACAGCATGGAGATGTGGAAGCTGGGTAAAAGGATGCTTCCCAGGATCCCCTCCTCCTTCTCATCTGGGGACAGAACACATACAAAACATGAACTTTAGGAATCCGAGGGCCTGAGGAGGACCTGACCTGGGTCAGGAAGCGTTAGTAGACCGTTATCTTATCTTCAGCCTCAGTAAACAGACTTGTGTGGCTGACTATTACAGTGTGAAGGGATTTGATGAAATAGGATGCAAATTTGGACACAACACAACCCTTAAAAATTAAATTAGAAAATGTGTTAGAAATGTCTCTTTTTTACTATTAAAAAACACACACACACACTCACACACTGACAGACTCACCTCTATAGTAGAAGAGACACATGTCAGAGAGCACAAACCATCTCTTCTTCCACATCTTCATCCCTGTGCTGTCCTGCAAGACACACAATCTTCAGCAGCCTGTTTCTCTTTCACATTCTTTCAGATTTAGAATTATTTACAAATGAACCTAGAAAAAAAACAGGTGCCCTCTCCAGTGCAGAGACAAGATTCATCTTTATTACTCCCACAGTGACAAATCTGCATGGCAGAATTGTGCAGTTCTGTACTTAACAGAAAATGTGATAATACTGAAAACATGTTTTATATTCTAGTGTCTTCACCCTTTGCTCTGATTACTGCTCTGCACACTCTTAGCATTCTCTGGATGAGCTTATAAAGGTCGTCACCTGAAATGGTTTTCCAACAGTCTTGAAGGAGTTCCCAGAGGAGTTTAGCAGTAATCAGAGCAATAATCATAGCATAGGGTGAAGAAACTAGAATATAAAACATGGTTTCAGTTATTTCACCGTTTTTCGTGCAGAACTTCACGTGTTCATTCATAGTGTTTATGCCTTCAGTGAGAATCTCCCAATTGAAATGGTCATGAAAATAAACAAAACACACTGAATGAGAAGGTGTGTCCAAACCTTTGGCCTGTACTGTATATGTATGTATATATGTACAGAGTGGATATATAAACAAGTAAAAACACTGTTGACATCTACAGGCACTGACAAAAACAGTAATAACGGCCCCAAATAATGGCACATTATAAATTGCACATTTCACTCATTAATAATACTCCACCCCAAAAATTGCACATGCACTCAAGTAATATTGCACATAAGAGAAACTAGCATGGTGTATTGGATGTGTGTGTATGTTTGTTGTGTGTGTTTCATCGTCTGCTAGATCTTTGTTGTGGAGTCTAACAGCAGTTGGAAGGAAAGACAGCTTAGCCTCCATTCTTCTGTCCCTCATCGCCTCCACTGGGTCCAGAGGGCATCCTAAAACAGAGCTGATTCTAGATCAGCCTGGTCAGCCTCTTTCTGCAGACCAAACTGTAAAAGCTGGCTGAGGACACTACAGAGTTATAAAAGGTATGAACCCCAAAGCCCCTAGCCTCCGCAGCAGGTATAGCCTGCTCAGCCCTGTTTTGAGCATTTGAGTTATGAGTCCAGCTCAGTTTATTGTTCAGATTAACACTGGGGTACCTCTAGCTCTCCACAGTTTCAGTGTCCAGACCCTGGATGACCAGTAGTTGCAGGGGAGGATGTTTGTGCCTGTGGACATCCACCACCTGCTCCTTGGTGTTTCCAGTGTTGATCCGGAGGAAGTTCTGCTGGGACCAGTCCACAAAGTCCCGGGTCAGTTCTCTGTACTTCCTGTCATCCCAATCAGTGATGAGGCTGACTATTACAGAGTCATCAGAGAAATTCAGCACTTCTCCCAGTGGTTTCCAGGTGAGAGAAGGAACGGTGTAGGAGGTGGATGATGGCATCATCCACTCCAGAGTCAGACGGATAGAACTGAAGTGGGTCCAGTGATGAGCTCACCAAGGCCGAAGCTGAGCAGGGACCGGGGTCTTCATCAGGTGAAATGTTAGAGGCACCAGCCTGTAGTTGTTGAGGTCTTTGGGTCTTGGAGTCTTTGGCATTGGTACCACACCAGAGGTTTTCCAGGTTCAGGCTCAAGTGGAAGATGAGCTCCATCACCCCACACAGCTGATATGAGCAGGAACTGCAAACCCTGAGCTGAAGCCACCTGGACCTGCCGCCTTCCTGCTTTGGTCCTCAGTTCCCTCCTACCATGGATGGACGCAGGAGACAGATGGGAGACCCGTGCTGGACATGTGCTGGATGCCTCGGTTGGGAGAGCAGAGTGTGTGAAAGCAGTGTGACGCGTGGAGGAGGTGTGAAGTGCCTGAGTCAGGGGCGGGGGTGACTGTAGCAGATGCCCCAGGGCGGTATTTGATTCTGGTCAATGGCTTACACAACAATATAAAACAATAAAAAATAAAGATACAATGAGCAATACAGATACTGAATGATATAAAATAATATACAACAACAATACAATGGTTCCATCCATCCATTTTTTACCCCTTTATCCCGCACTCGGGGTATGGGGGGACTGGAGCCTATCCCAGCTGCTACGGGCGAAGGCGGGGCACACCCTGGACAGCCACCAGCACGTCACAGGGCCACACACTCCCACACATTCACAATCACAGCCACACCTAGGGGTAATTTAATGTCCTGAATTAACCTATCCCCAATCTCGCATGTTTTTTGGTGGTGGGAGGAAACCCGGAGCTACACGATCTGTTTGGTGAAGTTGGAAGTCCAGCAGGTTTAAGGCAGCATCGGGGGGGTTTTGACTGAGGTTTCAGTGAAGCAAAGAGCAGCTGAACGTGCAAATCCTAGTTAGTCCGGTTAAGATCCATGAGCTCGACCAAATTGTTCGGAAGGGAGCGGAGGTTCGGCAGATGAATGGAGGGCAGCACAGTGTGCAATACCATCTGATGTAGTTTCACCACTTGTCTGCGTCTCTGCCATCCCCCACAGAGAGCCACCACCCCTCCATCTAAAATCTCGAGAAAAAAAAATCTTGGTTCATGAAAAAAGGATAAAAGGTATTTTGAGATGACTGGCTGATGTTTAGCAGTTGATCTCTGCAAAAATGAATGTGGTCTGAGTGGCCAAATCTGCAGAAATTAAACAGAAACAAAGTAAAGTACAAGAGAGCACAACACCGGGGCAGCCCTCTTTCAGCACTCTATGCAGCATTTTCAGCTCCTGGTTTCCTAATTTGAAGACCCTTCTTGATTTCTGAGGTAATCCAGGGTTTGTTGCTTGGAAAGCACAGCACAGTCCTGGTGGGTACAGTATTATCCACACCGACGTTAATGGAGACTGTAACACAGGTGATAAGTCTGTTGACGTCCTCCCTGCGGTCGTCAAAAAGCACCCTCCCACACACAGTAGACCCAAAACAGTCCTTTAGAGCCTTCTCGCTCTCCTCAGACCACCACTGTGCTGTGTGGGTGACTGGTGGCTCCCTGCACAGGAACAAGGCGCAGGAGGTTGTAATCTTATCTTTCCAGGGAAAGGAGAGGTGAAGAACTGCATGCCTCCTGAGTGCTGGCATACAGTAAGTCCAGTGTTGTATTGTCTCTGGTGGAGCATGTCACATACTGGGTGCAGGTGGCAGTGTGGAGTCCAGACATGATCAAGGTCCCCTGATATTAAGAACAGGAGAAATCACATTTTCAGTGCTGACTGCAGAGTGGAGAGTCACAGGTGCCTCTGCATTGGCCGAGGGGAGGACACACGCCGTTATCACGACAATATCCCCAAATTCCCTGGGTAGGTCTTATGGTCACATGCTAACATCTAACAGCTCAATGACTCTGCTACAAAGTTGTTCTTTCACAGTGATGACCCCAGGGTTACACCATCTGTCACTCACAAACACCGCCAGTCTCTTCCTTTCTCCAGCTGCTCTCCACCCACAGCAGCTGGAATCCGAGCAGCGCCATGCTCGTGTCTGGATTTAGCAGTGTTAGCCGGGTCTCTGTTAGCATTATGGTGTTACACTGTGGGAATTCAGTCTGGTACTTAGTTAGCACTGCTAACTTGTCCATCTTGTTGGGGGAGAAATCCTTAATTCCTCTTCTCTTCCTCCTGGGTATGTCGGGTCTGTCCGCCGGAGGCACCACTGCAGGGTGCAGCGCTAATGGCTTATCACTGATGTAAAGAAAGGAGCCACGTGCCGGGTCTCCAATAAGTGAAAAATACAAAACAGAGACAAAACTAGCATGAAATGGAAGTGCAAGATGTTAAATTAAAAGTAAATGGCATTAAAAATAGTGTTCTGTGGAAACTGTTGAGTTATGTGGAAAATATTGTGCTCTGTGGAGGTCACCGTGTTCTGGGGAGAATGTTGTTTTCTGTGGAGGACAATGTGTTCAGTGGAGAACATTGTGTTCTATGGGGGATGCTTTTTAAACACCAGACTTAAAACACATGACCACCATGTTTCAGGAAATCCATTTAAACACCAGTTTACTGCACATTTTAGTCACAAATTCTGTTCATGTCAATTTAAATATGCTGCTCTTGTATGTGTATGTGTGTATGTGTGCGCATGTTTGTGTATGAATGCATTTATTTGTTTGTTAGTGTGTGTTTATATTTGTGTGTGTATGTGCATACTTGTGTGTGTGTGTATGTGTGCGCATGTATGTTTGATTGTGTATATGTTTGTAAATGTGTGTGTTTGTGTATGATTGTTTATGAATGTATGTATTTGTGTTTGTATATATTTGTGTGTGTATGTTTATTTAAGTATGTATGTGTATGTATGTATTTCTGTGTTTAGGTTTTTGTGTTTGTATGTTTATGTATGTATGTATGTAGGTTTGTGTATGTGTGTGTGTGTATTTGTTTGTGTATGTGTGTGCGTGTGTATGGTTTGTGTGTCTTTGTGTGAGTGTGCATGTGTGTGTTTGTGTGTGTGTTTGTGTGTGTGTATCAGAGATGGGGACTCGAGTCTGAGACTTGGACTGGAGTCGCACTTAAGCCGCAGACAAAGACTTGTGACTTGACTTGCCCTTAATGACTCGAGACTTGACTCGGACGTGGGTGTTGTGACTTGAGAGTCATAACATGTAAACAATGTTCATTTCATGGAATTATTTATTTCATTCATTTCCGTGTTTCCAAAGCTTTATATGAAAACTGCAGCAGACTGATTTTCCCTCCCTGGTAAAACGTGCATCGTCACGCATGCGTGCAGCCACAGATTTCAAATCAACACTGATGGCGACGGCAAGTTCACATGAGCTGTTTGTGATTGCATCTGTTAATAAAACCGTCACTCAGACGGCTACCAAGCGAACGGCCACTTGCAAAGAGGATTCATGATGCCGGCTCAACTACATCCAACTTCATCAGGCACCTCAAAACCCACAAGGATAGGTCAGTGGTTCAGGGCAAAAGGGAAACTTAGCATATATGGGAAGGTAAATCTACCGCTAGCAAACTAATCGACCCACATTTGACAACAATTGTAGGCTAAATGTAGATTAGAGCTTTGTTTCTCTCACAAAGTTTCAGTGTTTCAGTTTTAATTGATTAGTAATAGGGCTGGGAATCTAACACGTTAATTAGATTAATTAATCAAGGGAAAAAAATTTTGTATTTTTAACGCAATTAATACTTTAAGCCCCGTCACTAGTTGGCGGACCAAAAATTCGTCATGTTTCCAAATCACTGCTGTGTGAGCAGCCACAGAGCATAGTTCAGTTCACAGCACGTGAGGAAGTGTGTGAGATTTGGAAGGAAAAACAAGGCCAAAATGGCTAATAAAAAAGTCCTGTGATGTCGTGTAAATGTTTTTGCCGATTCTGACTTCTGACTCCGCGCATCTCATGGTTCAACTTTGGAGCACAGCTGCGCAGTAGCATTAGTAGCATTAGCATTAGCTCTCTCCAGACCTCCAGAGGGATACTGTGGCCAGAGTGTTAGGGAGAGCCGGGAGACGTAGGAGAAGCATCAGGGTGGTCTGGGTCTGAATAGGGCTGAAATAGTGATGATAATGGTGGCTGGGTTTATTTGAGAAACGAGGAATTGTATCAAAACTTGCAGCCATCATACACTCTGTAACCTAATTCATAGGTTTGGTTCAGTCAGTAAGAAAAATCTTATGACCACTGTACCCCAAGTTACAGGCTTGTATTCAATAAAAAATGCTAAAAAAAAAACTGCTTCATGGAATGTCTGTATGTACGGGCGATTAAATGCGATTCATTAGGTTAATTAATCGCCACACCATGTAATTAATTTGATTTTTAAAATGTAGCACTTGAGAGCACTAATTAATATTTGTTTTACCAGTAAATACCGGGCTCCATATTTCCAGGCTTTGGAGACGTACACATTACGATATATCTTAGCATTGTGCTTAGAACATCATTATGTTTTTAAAATGCAACTATTCTGCTGTTGAAACCCTTTTCCAGGATAAAGATAACGTTTGTTCCCACAGATGTTTTGGGGTAAAATTTGTTGGTCATTTTTTAGCAGGCTTTGTAAATGCTTTATTTTGTTATTTTCCTAATTATTTACAGTAGTTATTTGCAGGCAATTGTCCGTTTAGTGATTATTATTTAGTGACAATTATGATTAGCATTAGAACATTATATCTTGTCATTTAATTTGTCATTTGATGTTGTTTCAAAATACATTTATCAAGCTCAAAGCTTTCATGATATTTCCTCTAATTGAAATTGCTCTCTGAAGTGCATCTTCTAATCAGTTTTGTTACTGTCTAATAGATGATATAGTACAGTACATGCCTTTAATCTAAAATTTACAGCAGTGCTGTATTATTTTAGATAGCATCTGATTAGAGTACATTTATTTCAGTCATTTGAGACTTGACTTGGAACTAAAGACTTGAGACTTGACTTGATATTGCCACTCAGAGACTTGAAACTTGACTAGGACATGAGCACAAAGACTTGAGACTTGACTTGGACTTGGAAAAAATGACTTGTGAACATCTCTGGTGTGTATGTATGTATGTGTGTGTTCGTGTGTGTATATGTATGTATGTATGTGTGTTCTTGTGTGTGTGTATGTATGTATTAGGGGTGGAGCCGAATACAAATACTGTATTCAGAAAGGCACAAATATATATATATGTTTTTACAGATATGGTATTCGGACAAATACTTAAAAAAATATTTGCATTCAGGAACCAAACCCCGCCCCCACACTCGCGCTCGCGTGGTTAGGGCTCTCGCCCTGCGATCAGAAAATCGTGGGTCATTCCCCAAAACCACAAGGCACCTCTGAGGTGCCCTGAGTGAGGTAACCGTACCCACACACTGCTCCCCGGGTGGTGTGTTCATGGCTGCATGCTGCTTCACTTGGTGAATGGGTTAAATGCAGAGGAGGATTTTCGTGCTGACCGATGTTTACTTTTAGTTTTAGCTACTCCATTCCCCCCACCGCCTGTCACATGCTCAAATTCAGGAGTGGATTAGGGGGTCGGATGGAGTTTGCATGCTGAATTAAGAATTTTACTCGAATACAAATACAAATGCAAACATTTTTCCCTTTTCAACAAATACAAATAGATATGAATAGTGGCCGCTCTGCACACCCCTAGTATGTATGTATGTATGCATGTATGTATGTTTGTGCGTGTGTGTGTTTGTGTGGAGGGGGGGTTTGGAGGTACCTGTTTATAAAGCCAGCTGCTCCTCACCACTGGAGCGTTCGGGTTCCTCTTTATGGAGTTGGACCTCTTACCGAAGTTGTGAACTTTTTTGGAAGATCTCGATGGCTAAAAAAAAAGAAAACAACACAATGTCTCTCAATTTGATTTTCCATCAAATGTATTACGTGGATCAACTACAACTGACACATACTGCTTGAAATCGGTAAAGAATGCACCCATTATGCGCCAAACCGGCAGAGGGAGGTGCTGCAACCTGGGCCCGACATTGCTGGCCAAAACATAAGCACTGCACACACCACGATAAAAGCTAGCCAGGTGTTAGCACCAGGCTAAAGGCTAACCCAGTCCAAACATCCAAATCTGCTCTCCAACATTATTTCCTCGGGAAAAGCCAAATGGATTCCAGGAAAAAATAACTGCACAGAAAAAGGGCTAGCATGCTACTAAGCTGATGAGGAAGTTTTTCTTGCTGAGCGAGTTTGATGCTGAGGGAGTTTGATGCTGAGGGAATTTGTAGCTGAGGGAATTTGTAGCTGAGGGAGTTTGTTGCTGAGGGAGTTTGATGCTGAGGGAGTTTGATGCTGAGGGAGATGCCTCCAGATGGATTCTTCAGTGTTGCTAGTGACTTCTATCACACATCTTCCTAAATTGTCATCACATCACATCAAGTTTTCTGGACATGCATGCAGCCTAGTCACCATGTGCAACCACATCAGTTCTTCCGCTCCTTGTGCCCATATGAAAAAGAAATACATAATACACTGCCAGAAACAAAACCTTATGTGGCACATACCACAAAAGTGCCCGATTTATCATTTTCTAGGGCTGCCCCCGACTAAAGATATTCTTAGTCGACTAACACTCCCGCATTTTAGCGATAAGTCGAATAATCGTTCATTTATGATATTAATATAAAAACTTAAAAATAGTGTATATACAAGGAAAGGTACAGTCCACTGGGCTCGGCTCGGCTCTACCCTACCACTCAGAGCCGCAGCTTGAGCAGAACTGAGGTAAAAAACATGAGGTAAAACATTTGATATACCGTATTTTTGCGTTGGTGCATCTTATCCGACGAATATACATTTTGCCTGCATTAAAACTTGCTCGCAGTCCTCTTTTTATGTGTGTGCTGCAGCCTGGATTTGTGGCGTGTACTGTTGCTGTGGAGACATCTCTGATCCTCGTGACAAAAACGAGACGAGACGCGATTTTAATGCTGGTCATGTGACGATAATTAAACGAAATCTATAATTTATTTTTGTTGACGAATAAGAACGAGACTAAATGTGGTTACAATATAAAAACTGTGCTAAAGTGTCTTTTTTTAATTTTCTTGAATAAAACGAGACGCAACGTTATGTATCTAGAGTGGACAAACGTTTTGGGACAGATTTTCCTCCTTGAAAATTGGCTGCGTCTTATATTCCGGAGCGTCTTATAGGCCGAAATTTATGGTAATTACGGTCATCAGAATGGATTAAAATTAGAGGGATTTTATTTCTTATTCTTGGTTTGTGTTTGTTTGACACAAAACGAAACAGCTGGCTCCAGACGAGGCTTAAAGAAGCACTGCAGCGAACTGCCGAGAATAAAACGACTAACCGACTAATGAAAATGTATTTGACCAAGCCTTCTTCCTATCGACTAACGTTAAGTCGATTATTTGGGGGCAGCCCTATCATTTTCCTCATTTATTTTGCCTATATGTTGCAGAACTATACAAGTTTCCCATTGTATGCATTTAATCTGCATTTTATATGAAGTTTGACTTCCATATAAACCCCATATGTAGTTTTAACTGCATACAAAATGCATATTAAATGCATACAATGTGAAACTTATATAGTTTTACAACATATAAGCATTGTGTATGGGTGCTTTATTCATACATGAGGAAATAAGAGAAATCGGCCACTTTTGTGGTATGTGCCACATAAGGTTTTCTTTCTGGCAGTATAATACACAAACCGGAATGGATTAGCCACTCCCTGTGGACACTCTCCATCACTGGCTCTTTGACAAATGCACACAGGAAATGCATGCAGGATGATAAGGTCTTCAAACATGTCCCCACAAGAGTCAATGAGAAGCCCTCGTTCACATCAAAGGTCTGTGAGATGCCAACATATAAAGAAAAGCCAAAAAAAAATAAATCCAGGACCACGTCCACAATTCCAAAGACACTCACAGCTTATGGCACAGCCAACTGACACACACCTGCACCAGCCAGCAGTGATGCAACTCCTAGAGGAACCGAATGAGTTCTATGCACAATTTGATGCACGGAATAAACCTTGTGAGGTAAGCCACCATTGATATGATGTCTTCACAGACACCTTAAGAGCAGTCCACTAAATCAGGGGGTCCTCTGCCTTTTGTTTTTCGTCTAAACAGGCTGACTGAAGATGCCATGTCCTCCGCCCTTCCCAATCCCACCTGGACAAGAGAGACACTTATGTGAGAATGCTGCTCAGGATTCAACACCACTGTCCCACAAAAGCTAACAATGAAGCAGAGTGAACTGGGACTAAGCTCATCTCTGGGAAAATTGACCTCAGACCGTCCGCATTGGCAACAATGTTTCTAGGACCATAAGACTGATCACAGGAGCTCCTAGCTGCGTTCACTCTGGTGTCCCCCAAGGCTCTAAGATCTCACCCGCGTTATATAACCTCTACATTGCCGACCTTTCAACCCCTAAATCGTCTCCTATGCTGACGACGTCACCGCCTACGTCAGTGGCCCCAAGCTTCAGAAAGCCATGAACCATTATCTCAGTCGGACACGACCTCGTCATCTCCACATCGAGATCCACAGTGTCGCTCCTCACCCCTGACCCAGCCGAGAAATCACTTCACCCACATGTCAACATTGCTGGCAATTAACTGCCGCTTGAGAAGTCCCCAAAGATACTCTGCGTATAATTTGACACCAGCTTCTGCTTCCATAAACACATACAGAAAGATTATCTACATTATCTATCTATTATCATCTTCAAAGCGAACACACATGACCTTATGGACTGTGCCGCTCCAGTAGGGGTTTAGCTGGGGGCGGAGCTTGCACTCTACATTATGAATTTATTACTCAAATGCAAATACAAATACAGATACGAATAGTGGCCACTTTGCCCACCCCTACACTCCAGTAGGGATGCCGGGCTCCAGTCCGGCTTTGCAGCCCACCAGTGATGCCAAAATGAAAGATGCATCACAAACCTGTACCGGCTGCCACAAAATGGCAAAAGTCGACCACCTACGCCAGGAAACACAGATGCTCAATCTCAAAGACCACGCCTTCCTCCTTGCCTCCCAATTTTTAACAGGATATCAAGATCTGCAGCACCCAAATCACAAAACCAAATGAGTTGACTGACAACTTGGCTATGATTGGGCTCTTGAGCCACAATGACAAACCTGTGTACAGTTTCAGTAGCTGCCTGGTACAGTGAGATCTGTCTCTGAATGTGGACAAAAACGATTTCCTTCGGCATAAATAAAGTTTTCTAAATCTGAAACCCAAATAAATTGGTCACTTTTTGTGCTCTGTGATACCTGGAGTTTTGTGTCACTGTATACAATTTAAAACTAAGACCTAAGTTTACTTTAACTTTAATAATACTCCCAACTCGTTCTTCGGTGTGGGTGTTAAGATTGTCTGACCACTCCTTCTTGTTGAGACATGACAAGTCAAAAGCGTCTGTCTGGTCTGATTAGTGTGTGCTACTCCAGAGGACTTCTGATTGGTCTAAAAGCTTGTGTGCCGATGTCTGACTCATCTCTGAGCCGCTTCTTCAGCAGAGGAGTTCAGCATGGAAGGGAGAAGACGGTGGCGCATTTAATCGCTCGTATTTTTGTGTATATGCCGTTTCCGCTCCTCTTAGATTGTCATGCACATCTTTGCCTGTGGCTGCTGGCTTCTCTCTTAACTTCTTTATCATCAGTCTCAGAGAAGTCCTAACTCTAACCCTCCTGGTCAGAAACGGTTACTTGTGCTGTTGTAGTGTCGGTCTTGTGACGCTGCCAGGAATGTTTCATGTCTTTGCAGGTAAACAATTCATCAAACAATTATAGTGAATAAAGTTTCTTGAGTGTCTAAGTGTCGAGGCCTGTGTGAGAGACTGGCCCTTGCGGCTCCCTGAGGACTCACCCTGGACGTGGGGCTGCTGGGGTAGGTGGTGTAGTCGGATCCTCCTGTGTAGTTTGAAGCTTCGCTCATGGTGCTGGTCGGCCGCTCCTTCTTCTCACTGGGGGGCGCTTTGGGGGCTGGTCTGTGAAAGCAGATCATGAAGGGATGAATGAGGAATGTAGGAGGAAGAGAAACGAACAGAGTAAGGAATATTTTGATCAACCGAATTATAGATGCATGGCTGACCCCCCCCCCCAGAGCCCTGTCAATCAAGAGAACATCCATTACACACACAGGAGAGAGAGAGAGACAGAGAGAGACAGAGAGAGAGGGAGAGAGAGGGAGAGAGAGAGAGAGAGAGAGATGAACTGGGCTTTATCAGAGGAAACCTGGCACTCCGACTGAAGCTCCCTCGCCTGGATGAGAATAGGTATCAGCTGGTTGTGCTTGTTAAGTTTGCTACAGGTTTGACTTTTTTTGTTAGTGAGATTTGTCACATGCAGCAATGAAGCTGGGTTGGACGAACCAACGGCTGAGACCCCTGAGACCCCCAGAGACTCCCTGGGTCCCCCTTCACATCCTCTTAGATCCCTGAGATCCAAGAAACCCATGAGACCTCCTGAGACATCCTGAGACACCTGAGAACTCTTGAGACTCCCTGAGAAGGACGTTGTTATTGGTTCAGGAAAAGACAATGAGTCAAAACAAACACAGGCAGTTTTGACGTGCGTGTGTGTGTGTGTGTGTGTGTGTGTGTGTGTGTGTGTGTGTGATCAAGAGTCTCTGCAGCCTCATTCTGAAAAAACAATCAAAGTATAAATTGAGGGCCTAAGGAAAACCAGGAAAAAGAAAACTGAGTTGAATGATAGAGGAGCGTTCTCCCACGGCTCTCATGGATCATCTGTATACAAGATCACTTTACACGTTTACACTTTACAAGTTCATACTTAATACAGCAAAGTTTACTTTAAATGAAATTATGCCCCCACCTCTGTCCTTCACCGTGGGGGTGGATCGTCAGACCGGATGTTCTTGTCCAGACATGACAGCTGGATTACTGAGTCAATTCTGTCTGGTCTGACTAGAGTGTGTTACCCCAGAGCAGCTCTGATTGGTCTAAAAGCTTGTGTGTAGATCTAGTTGGCGTGGTTTAGTACACACCATGACCTACCTTGAGCTGTAAAATTAAACTGAACTTAATTACGGTGATCAGACTAGTGGGTGTGGTTTAGGACACAGCATGACTTACTGTGAGCTGTAAAATTAAACTGAACTTGATTA
>JBBKCR010159732.1:0-16694 GCA_037577295.1 Ladigesia roloffi
GAAGACACACTACAAAGAACCCCAGGAGAACAACGCAGAACCCATCCAAGCACACTTTATACTCTCCCCAGAAAACCCGCCAGTAACCATGGCACTCACCCCTCCCCTACACACACATCACCCCATGACCCAGACACTTAGCCCCTGACAGGCCCAGGTTGCCACACAGCCCCCCGCCAAGCAGTGAGCCGCCCTCGGCCACTACCGAATCCACAAAAAGTCTCAATGGCGAGCCGGGACCCCTCGCTTCCTCTGGGTACTTCCCGCACCCCCCAACTGTTGACAGCCGGGCCCAGAGTCCATACCCTCCCCAAACTCAATCACCTCCCTCAGTCCTACAGCCCCCTCACCGGCTTGAACCCCAGAGTCCTTTGGAAGAGAAAGAGCCAGTCTCTCCCGGGGGCAACCACCACTTCACGGCAACCCTCCTCCTGAAACATGCGGACCGGGCCCCGCCAACAGGAGCCCAGTTCAAGACTTTTCTGGGAGGGACAGTAAACCCAGTCACGCTCCTGGAAATCGCACCCCAGGCCAACCCGCTTGGCCGTGGTTCCTTCTCGGTGCTTTCGTACCAGTTTGTGGACCACCCGGAGTTGCTCCTCCAAACCCGCATACTCCAGCCTGGGTGGCTCAACAATGCTGCCCCCCGCCTGCTCTTCAGCCAGGGAGAGCCCTCTTACCGGCTGCTGCGGCTCCTCGGACAGTCGCGCTGCTTTTTGTAGCTCTTGAGGGGCTTGGGTGAAGGCAGTCGGTGCAGCTCTTGCTCCGCCAGCTGTGCATTTCCTTGCGGCTATGGCCCTCTACTTTCCCGGCCTTGGCTCAGGGCTGTAGCGCACGATGTGCCCCGCTTGGTTGCATCAGAAACACTGCCTCTTCTCTCGAGGTTTCTCTCTCGCTTGCCGGCAGTCTCTCTCGAACACCGCCCCCGTGGCTTCCACTCTCTGGAACAGGGGAGCCTCGGGCTTGCTCCCCAAGACCGCCTCCAGCATCTCCGTCTCAGTCTCTGCCGCCAGCAGGGAGGTTGGTGCAGCTAGGCGCACGTACTGCCTCAGCTGCTCTGGCGTGCAACGCCATGTCCTCCTGCACAGCCGCCGGATATCGTGGGTATGCCCGGCATGCGCACTCTTGTATGTCTCCAGCAAGGGCACACCAGGTTTCGCCTGCTCTCCGCCGCCTTTCTTCAAGCTGTCTGCGCGCTGCTTCCTCTCTGACAGGGCGCCCGACCCTCTGCTTGAGTGCCACCACCAGCGGGTCCTTTCCCGCGGCTGGTACAGCAGGACCTACAGGTCGTCCCCCTCCAGCGCCAGCAAGAGGTGCACGCCCGCCTCCGCGGACTGCCAGCGGTTGAACTCCACGACCGTTTACACCTGCACCAGGTATGGCTCCAGTGGCTCGTTCCCGCTGAACCGAGGCATTTTGACCATGCTCTGGGTATTCGCCCCCTTCTGGTCATCTTGGCCTTCCGTTGGGGTCTGTGGCCGATGTGTGCTCCGCGACCCAGCTCGCCAGTTCCATCTCAGTGTCTTCCTTCCTCCGAAGCATGTCACAAATCCCACTAATTGTACATATATACACATACAAACATGTATAAAAGTTTACATTTACATATAACCTGCTACTGCTGCTGCTGTTATTGGTCAGTTTAGGCATGTTGTGCATGTGATTGATGTGGTTATGTTTGGAATGTGAGAAAATCCATAGAATACTTTCAAACCCCAGTTCTTGTGAAATGTTTTCTTCCCTCGTTGCTCAACTACTAAACTGAAAAGAGTAGATTACACACACACACACACACACACTACAAGGCTAGGCTATTGTACTGAATTGTATCATGTTTCACAAACCTGGCTTGCAAGCATCTCAGCACAAAGCCAACCCACCTAAGATCTTTCTTCAAACATAGACTTCATAAGTCTACTCAAAGAATACTTATACAACCATTATTACCATCATCATTAGTTTTACTAGGCCATATATTTTCATAATCTTCATCTTTCATTCATGATAATAGGCAGTGTGTGTGTGTGGGGCGTTAAGAGACTCATGATGGGGTCAGGGGGCGTTTGTGCAAAAAAGGTTGAGAACCACTGGCATAGGCAAACAAATGCTTTTTGATGTTTTGCATATCACAGTCTTAATTTTACTCTACTTATACTGCTTTAGTAATTAGTATTTGTATTCCATGTGCAGAACTTAAAACTCTCCAGATGCCCCCAACTCCCCCTAGTTCTCATGGGAGTGACACAGAGGGCAGTCAGAGTCCTGTACACCCTTGTGTCCCTGTCACACACACACAGACCCCTACTGTCCTCAAGGTGGCATCGCGTGACCCGACCACACTCTCTGCCTCTCCCCTGCTCACTTCCCCACATGTAAGTATGAGGCAGGATGGCTGTAAACTAGCATTTAAGTCATTCTACAGAAACGTCCATTATTGACTTGGCAGGATACCTGAAAATTATTTATTTTTCACGTCTTTAAACTTATACCACATCATTCTTTTACTAATTGGCTATAAGAATACACATAAGGTACACCTCAATTATTTTATTCCTTTTTTGTGCATTTATTTAAAGATTTATTGGACAGTCTATTTGTCACTGGTGTTACATTACTTCTTTGGGAATAATAAACACTTTTATTCTCTTGCACATGAAATGAGTTACAGTACAACAATGATGAGGCAAATAAACAGCAGATAATTATTTTATTCATTTATTTTAATAAAGTTTCATAAATTTGTGTTTGAATGATGATTCTTCAGTTTCACAACCATGTATTTGCTATAAAATAAAAAGAACTTTTAAAAACCAAAACAAGTCATGATTAAACCCTTTTGATGTACAGAAAAATGTAATTGAAATCATTTTCATGACAAATTTGACATTTGTTACTGAAAACACACAATAACACCAGTGACATCATGTAACACCAGTGAAATCCATAAGACCAAACAATCTTGAGTCCTCAATTCTAATGAGGCATTCTTACAATAAGTTTAAAACTTTAGTCAAAATTATGCACAAAAACTTAATAAATTTTAATTGCAGTTTAAAAATCAAGTAACACCAGTGACAACTGTCATGAAAAATTCATTTTAAAAATTGGGTCCAAACCACATGTCGACAATCATGATATACTCACTAAATTATATAATTTATTTTCATTCTTTTTTTCCCACAAAGTGGGTCATAACAGTGACTTATACTAAAGCTTTTAAGGAAATCTTAAAAGCTTTAGTAGAACGTTGCTGAAAGATGAAAAAAGGCAGTGAACTTACCATGAGCCGATCTTCAGAGAGGAAGTAAAAGTCCTGCGATGTCATTAGTATGGTTTTGAAAATAATCTTCTTTTCTTATATGGTAACACCAGTTATGTGACTACAGGGGATGTATATTTTAAGTCATGTGTAATATATCTATCTATCAATCTATCTATCTATATATATATATGATAGTTATGCCTATATTATTGCTAAAAATTGTTTTTATTTTAATTTTTTTTCCCCCAGAATTCTCAGTTTCTCAGCATGACAGTGGGGATGGATTTTTTGGGGGTACTATGACATTTACTAAAATGATTAAAAACAAATACTGGTACAGTGATTGTTCAAAAAGGTGTAATTTTATGAATAACATTTGTTTTATTTTTAAATGCAATATTCGTGTAAAATCTAGGGTCACAAAAGTGGACGTTTCAGTAGAATGACCCATTTACACTTGCAGTGTTCGCAGGGTGTTTTGATGTTACTTTTCATTATATATTTTCCAAAATCCTCTTACGATCTTTTTCCCCTTGTGCTTTCTCTGACTTTAACTATTTATTTCACTTTATCCCCCTACTTTTGTGACTCCCCCATCTCCGTCTCCCATCACATTTCTGTTATGTGGCTTTGTTTTTTTCAGAAGCTACAGGGATCAGGGCCTCTTCTGCTGACAGAGGAAGAACGACGGACTTTGATTGCAGAGGGATACCCTGTCCCCACTAAACTACCCCTGTCTAAATCCGAAGAGAAAGCTCTCAAGAAGATCCGCAGAAAGATCAAGAACAAGGTGTGTGTGTGTGTGTATACACATCTGCTTTGTGAACAAAGATACTCTCAACATAGGGTTAATCCCTGTCATTGGAGTCTGACATGCTTTACAATTAGAATATAAAAGTTTAAAGTAAATATTTCGCTTTTGTATAATTAAAGTAAGACTAGCTGAGCATTTTAGTTTGTTGGGGGTATGGCTAGTTTTATTAGGCCCTGAAAATTATTAATGGTTCCCCTGCTGATGTAGCTAAATGCTAATGGACATATTTTTAGCCAAGCAAATATCACCACACCATAATTTCTAGTTGAGCTAATTGTTTATTAATTAAGATAAATGACAGGTCACGGATTTCTCCTTCATAGATTTCTGCTCAGGAAAGCCGCCGAAAGAAGAAAGAGTACATGGATGCCCTTGAGAAAAAGTATGTCTTCTTTGCTTTAGAATGTTAATATGTAGTTATAATTCCTTTCAAATGCTTGAAAAATAAAGTGCAAACCTTCCTTCAAATTCTTTTAAAATTGATGAGCAAATCAAGTTCCAAATAAAAGAGAAATTGAAATATTATTGTACTTAGTAAGTGTCTTTTAAATAGACATTTGGTCACTTTTTTTTCCACAGGGTGGAGTCCTGCTCCAATGAAAACAATGAGTTGCGCCGGAAAGTTGAAACACTAGAGAGTACCAACAAGTACGTCACCTTTATATCCCTGTTTTTCATGCAGAACTTTTGAGGAAAAACATTTTTTCAAAAAGCGATTGTTTTGGCAAATTTCATCCTAATTTTCTAATAGTTTTTTAAAGGACATTCACATTTTCTGATTAAATTGATGGCTTTAAGCAGATTTATGTGCTGTAAGTAGAAAGATTGTTTTATAACAAATGGGTGAAACAAATATTTGGGCTCCAAACACAGGCTATTTAGATACGTTTGTAATGCGGATGTTTCTCTCTCTGAACTTGGTTTAGGTCTTTATTGCAGCAGCTGCATTCTCTGCAGGCTGTGGTGGCAGGCAAGGTACCACGCTCCTGCAGGATGGCCAGCACTCAGACATCTACGTGCCTCATGGTGAGAACAGTTGCTCTGCTTAGACAATATGATTGTGTTTTTGCATGTTTTGTGCACAAAAGGTAGGACATTTTAACTAGTGTGTAAATCAGAAATATGTATTGATGCCATGACTGACAGCAGCATAAAAGTACTGAGTATCAGCAAAGAAAATCTTCCCTGTTCTTTATAAAATTAGGTATTACTTTTGTAACAAAGGGTTAATAAGAATCACCAATAAACATTACAGAATCCAGCTACATTTTCAGGATCCCCAGTTTTGGAAGTGAAAATCCCATTCATTGTTTTCACTGCTGAACAGAAACTCATTTAAAATGTTTTTAGCAGCCAAAGTCGTTGAGAATTCATTGTACATTGAACCTTTCTATGCAAGAGCAATGTATTATATTAACCATCTAATATCTTATCTGATTGTTTTACTCATTTTAGTGGTTCTAGAGGACAAATATATTAATTATGGACCTTGAGGGTTTTAGAATTTGTTTAAAAAAGGAATCAGTATTTTTATGTTGGTGATGTATGTTTAAATGGTGTGTTTCTGACCATTTCAGCATTGTCAAACCATACATTTTAAGTTAGTTATACTAAAGAAAATACACTAACACTGAGCAGTGCTTATTTGCCTATGACCTGTTGCTTTGTAGGTTGTTGTGCTGTGTTTTGCTGTGTTCCTGGGGAGTTTCTATCAGGACACAAGCCCTTGCTCATCAATAACAAAAGCAGAAATGACAAAAGAACTCACCACGCAGGAATCATACACTGCTACAGGTATCACATTATTAATACAGTAAATTTGAATTTGCGAAAACTGAATATATCCTCTTTTTTTTAATGGCAATATGTAATTTTCATGTGTTTTATTGTTTAATTATGAAGAAAAATATAATTTAGTAATTTTCAAACATAAATATGAATGTAAATTCACCTAAATCTAAAATATTACTATACATTTTTTGGTACGATCGAAAGAATACGAAGCATATCAGCATCATAACAGTATCAAAAAAATATTGTTATATATAAATATACATTTTTTGGTACTGTTGAAAGAATACAAAGCATTCATTCATAATAACAGTTTCCCACCTGGAGTGTTTCACTGAGTGTTCTCATGTTTTTCATTTTGTTGTTCTTAAAAGCCCTATATTTGTATTAATTTATATTAGATTAAATGATTACTTTATTAACCCTGCTTATACCAAAAATTATGATGGTACAATATATTCGTGTAACATCTGTATTTTACATTCTACCATTTAGGGCTGGGCAATTAATAAAAAAATTACCTAAATCGTCATTCAGAACCTATAATCGATCAAAAATTTTCAGACCAATTATTTCAATTACTTTCCTTTTAAAAAGCATGTGGAGTCGCTATTTTTAAAAAGAAAAACATTGAAAATAATTTATTTTGTTTCCTAAAGTGCAACTTATTTATTATGCTTTTTTATAAGAACAAAGTGATTTTTTTGTTTTAGGTAATGTATGCTTTAATTTCAGTCCAGTTAAAAATGGATTTTCAATAAATAATCCTAGATAGTAGATTTTCCTTCAATTATTTTAAAAGTAATAAACCCTTCATCCAAAAATCTCTCACTTGTAATCTGTGAGCATATTTACTGTACAAATCTTGTCAGTGAACTATGAAGGCAAATATCAATCAATCAATAAATAAATAAAATAATAGTTCATTAATTGTAATTGAGTTAAAATGTTCAATTAAAATTCTTAATTTAAATTCATTTTTGCTTTTTTTTGGTGAGAGTTGGCAAACATTAATATATATTAACTTATTTATCATTGTGTGAGTGTAAACATGAGGTGGCCATTTTTGGCCACGAGAATGCTGAGTGTGAGTTTTTTTTTTTTAACTTTGCTTTCCCTGCAAAAAATAAAGAATGCTTAATAATCAGTGTTGTTGTTAATCAGTTCCAGATCACAGACTGTACCATTAGGAACACAAGAAAATCCAGCAGCATTGAGAATATAGAACATTTACACTTTTGAGTTTGTGTATAGTGCAAACAAACTGGGATTTGAAGGATAAAAAAATAAAAGAATGGAAATTTTATACTTATGACAAGTACTGATGTTAATTAAACACTTTATGCAGTGAAAATAGCGAAAAACATAATAAAAATCACAGACTTAATATGTTGGTGGCCATTTTTGGCCACGAGGACGCTGAAAGGGTAGCAAAAACGAGGACAGCCAGAGGGTTAATCGTTATTTTGATTTTAGGCCGAATCGCACAGCCCTACTAACATTCCGGGAGGCAGGTGTACAGTGTACAGTACACTTTTATTTTGTATATTTTTGGAAGTGTGATGTATTGAGCTGAGTTTAAAATTAAATGAAAGTGTTTTGGGGGCATATTTAGGGCATTTTGTTACCAAATCACAACTTTTCACTGTTCATGGGTACTCTTAGAATGCAACCTGACCATCATTTAAGAAGTTTCATTAAACAGTAACCAATTTCTGCCATAAAACTAACCATATTAAATATATTGAAACTCAGTTTCAAACATTTCAGGGATTATTCCTAGTTTTCAAAAACAACAAGGGAGAATTCTATGTTTTGGTCAACCTATGTGTTCGTTTTAACAGTGAAGTCCAGGAACCTGCTATCTTATGAGGATGATCGGGAGCATGATGAGTTGTATCCCTCTGGTCTGGGTGGGGAGTATCCTGACACTCGAATAAACTGCATGGCAGCATGGTGCTTGGACCAACAAAGCAGGCACATACAGATGGATTTACAGACAGTGGAGCTACATCCACCTTTCATTCAGAACAATGGAACAAACACACAAAAGCCCCTTTTTGTAGACCTTCACTCACACAGGTGATGTAGATGCTAAAGATTCTTTAAACCTCTGTTTTTGTCATGAACGCATTTATTTGTCAAACACTGAAAATGTAATCTTTGCCATGTGAATAAATCTGTGTATAAAAATCAGTTCATTTTGAAAATATTATGATCACTCAGTATTAATGTTTTCTGTGTTCTGCAGGTCAGTGGAACAGCAACCAAACAAGAGCCCAAACATAATTGAGCTAGAGAGATCAGTGAAAGAACTATCATGAGGCTGATTGATCTTCCTAAACCCCATCTCTGTCTTGACCCCAGGGAAGGCTCCGTCTGTATTTATATACACATTTTTCTTCTGTTCCACCAGTATGTGTTGGATTTTTATGCTATAATTTGTGCTTTTGTTTTTCTTTCCTCTCTTGTATACATAGCTACTTTTAGTGAAATTTCTCTTTTGATTTATAATTCTCATGGTAGCGAAGGTGTTTCTTATATCCAACTTAAATCCAGTGCATCAAAGAGCATTTACTTCCCCGCATTTTCTTAGTCAAAATATTGCTTTGGAACAATTCTTTTAAACCATTATAGTGATTGTGCCTACACTTTTAATGTCCAAAGACAAATCTGGTTCTTGTTCTTTTTAGTGTTTTCCCTGCTCTGAAATATTCTATACATTGGCCTGTTAGAATTCAAATAGTAAATTGTGCTTTGAATTGCTTTATATATAACAACCTTCATAATAATATACAACCTCATTTACAAATAAGTTGGGATACTGTGTAGAAACTAGGGTTGGGTATCATTTGGGGGTTTTTCGATACCGATGCCAAATCAATATGTTTAAAACGGTACTGGTGCCAAAACGGTGCCGGAACTGATACTGTACAAAAGCCACAAACAGATTGTTTATGACTCAAGTATACGTTTTTATTGAAAAAAACTGTAAACCTTTAATATATTCAATTTCAAGCATAAAGTGTATATATGAATATATAAGCAAATACATAAAAACAAAAACAAAAAACATAAGCCACCTAACCCAACTACAATAACTAAACCACTTAAAACAGGGACGCAGATAGCATTTTTAACACAGGGAATTTAATCTGTGGGGGCTTGGCCTGTGGTGGGGGCATGGTGTGGGGCGAGTCTTTGGAAATGCGTTCCTTTTTATTATCCCCACACCACCAGGTACCAGATTTAAGTAATGGAAAAGCAAAAAAGTGAGTAGAGTTGAACCGAACCGAGCTGGTACCAATCAGTGTAAAAAAAACATAAATGACAGATCTAACAGAGCCACGTAAACAGAGTAAACATGTGAGACCTGACTGCAGACGTCAGTAAAGCACCGTAATAATCTCTCTATCAAACTCCGCCTTCCAAAAGAGTTATAAACTGCCTCCCGAACCCAGTTAGGGTCCGTCTATTCAAAATCTATTCAACAAATGTAAAGATGCAGTTAAGTCTTTTTTTGCTCAGCCGAGACTTCTGTTGCTGCGTGCGCCAGCGCCCCCCCCCCCCTCGACTACTGAATCAATCGACTCCTGAATCAATCTCTCTCTCTCTCTCTCTCTCTCTCTCTCTCTCGCTGCAATCTCATGGTGGAACGCAGATAGTGGATATAAAGTTTTACTTGTTCCAAAATACCTAAATTGTGAAAGTATATGTTCGAAATATTTGTTCGTAAAAATCACGTTATTTGTGCTTTACTGGGGATCTGAATCTGTGGAAACAGTCGGGTCCCAAAGGCGCATTGTTTGGTTTTTGGGAAAACTCTGTTATTGATTTAGGTTTTTCGTGGCTTCATCCTGCAAGTTATTTAGTTGTTAAAGACAGTCAATCGGATAGTGGTCACTATGGTTACCGCTAGGAGCTATTTACTGGAAGTAAATGGAGTGTCATGTTCTGGGTTTCGAGTTAAGATGTGCAAAATAAAACGTTTTAGACCCTAAACCAGGAGTGTGAGTAATACATCACTACATCATCTGTCCCTCGGGGGTCGAGGTCTAAATTCAGTCGACAGTTCAGACATTTAAGTGGCACCGAAATGAGGCACCGAAATTTGTGTTCTGTTTCGGTGCGGTACATACCAGTTCTATAGGCACCGGTGTCTTATCGGTTTCAAAATGAGCACAAATATTTATTGATATCTGTTTTTTTTGGTTTTGGATGTCTGCAACATGCGATTAAAAAAAAGCACATATTTTCCAAAAAAACATACAAACTTTTGCAGTGTTGTCTTTGTACTATTTTAAATTGAAAATGGGTTTACATCATTTGCAAGTCATTGCATTCTGTTCTTATTTGCATGTAATAAATTCCAATTTTTTGGTAAAATGAGTTACAGTTTCAAAATGATCAATTAAATTGTCCTTCAAAAATTCAACTTGTTCTGTGGTGTCTATGCTAGATTTGTGGCACTGTCTGGCAGAATTTCAGTCTTAATCTGATACGGCTGTTTACACTGAAGCACCTGGGTGGGTAAATATTTACATTGCCAAAAGTCTGAATCTGGCAAGAATGCTTTAAACAAGGGGGCAGGACGCAACGAGGACAATGGCCACTAGTAGAGAGGAAGCATATTCAGAAATTCTTTTTTGTGAGATCATGCAAACTTCTAAAAGATTTATGATTTTAAGATGAAACCTAATAGTAAGTTGGAAGTTGTTGACTTAATTAAAGCGGGGTTGAATTATGTGGGGTGTTAAATTATTTTGGAGTGGTAGTGGTTAGTGCTTAGCATCCTTTCCTAATCTTAACGTGACAGTGGGAGCTTAGTGGATTTTTGATTTGGTGTTTTTTCATAAGATGCTTTTCCAAAAAAACATGTTAATTTATTTGTAATGACCTCAGTTAAGCCAGGAGTATTTTTGTTCAATTTGTAAAGCTGTCTGCTCATTTCAGTTTCAGCTTTAGACCTCTCAAATATCTCAAATATTTTCCTCAGTAAAAGCATAATGTGCAAGTCTGGTTGGTGTCTGTAGTGGTTGTTATAATAATTAACTATTATTATATGTGTACATTCTCTGGAGGGGTCCATGCAAAAGTTTTTTAACAGAGAGGAATATGCAGAGCATAAGAGACATTATGCAAGTTTTAACTGTAGAGCTTTAGAGTTAGACATTAGAGCATAGGCTCTATAAGCATTTTGTTGTACTACATACATTATTAAGTGCCCCTGCTGTTTTGGATACAATTATTATAAAAATTAAGATCAAAGCACCCTTACTTTTTACATTAAAAGCCTGAAAATCAGTCATTCACAAACCTGGTGCTTGTTTTATCCTTCCATGTTCAATTTGTGATTGGCAGATGTATTCATCAGTTGCTAGAAAAAAAACCAAGATATTTTTAAGGAACTTTTTCAAATATTCAGATTCCATATTAGTGTAGTGGGGTATGCTGATAGGACCTCTAGTGGTGCAAATCTGCCATCTCCACAAACTGTTTCTCATATCCTGAGACCTGGCCCCTTCATGTACGTCCTCTATAATGGATATTTTGTTCACCTATATCTTCCTTAAATATTTAATATTGTGATGGGTTTGACTGCATGCTGATAACAAGGACTTCAATGGCAAGACATTCATGATGTGCACCAAATGCAAAATGTTCCTCTGTAGAACCAAAAAGAAAACATGCCTCTAGGACTATCACACCTAAAATATCTAGAGGATGTTCTATGGCTTTTAATTAACTGTTGAACTAAAATCCATGTTTCATTGTCCTTTTAAGCAACAAGCAATGGAATAGTGGTACAGAATTTTGTAGTTTTTATTGAGTTCTTGGGTTAATATTATTTTTTCATTTTCTAAATTCATTTCTATTTTCATATAGAATTATTCCTATTGCCCTCTACAGTGGACATGCTTGGGAAAAAAAAGTATATATTCAAATAACTTAATTGTTGGGTGTGTATTATTCCAAAATACATAGAAAATCCCACACAAAAATGTATCACACTTTTTTAATTTGGTTCTCTGAAGGATAAGATTGAGGATTTGTAAATGGATAGGGTTTACATCACATCACCAATAAGCAGTCATGATACACTGCCACTGACCAATCCCAACACACAGACACTGATCAATTAGATCCTACAGTCACGAAGTCTCTGAAACATCACCTGATGAGGACCCTAGAGCAGCTTGTCCTGGTTTAGATCTAGCCCCTGGTGAGCTCATCACAGGACCCTCTTCAGTTTGCCTACCAGCCTGGGACTGGAGTGAATGATGCCATGTATGTATGTGTGTAAATACAGAGTCCATTGAAAAAATGACCACTTGTGTTTTACCTAAATGGTTTATCATTAACAGTAGAACAGTGATAAAAGGACAATAAAAAATAATTCAGAACATGGAATAGTCTAAATATGCACAGGTTTAAGCTGATTTGAGCTCTTTTTGGTGCCTGGAGGTTCTGTGAAAAATGCTAGTATATGTACAGAACAATCTCATGAGCCTTAATGAGAACCAGAAACATGATAAACTCACTTGCACTGTATATCTTAACAAGATTATTTTGATCTTAACATGACAGTGGGAGCTTTGGAATTTTGATTAGGTGCTTTTCCAAAAAATATATATATATATTTGTAATGACCTCAGTTAAGCCAAGAGTATTTTTGTTCAATTTGTAAAGCTGCCTGCCCATTTCAGTTTCAGCTTTAGACCTCTCAAATATCTCAAATGTTTTCCTCAGTAAAAGCATAATGTGCAAGCCTGGTTGGTGTCTGTAGTGGTTAATAATGAATTATTATTATATGCAGAGAATTTATGCAAGTTTTAACTTTAAAGCTTTAGAGTTTTGAAAATAAAAATTGAGTAATTTAGTACATTTTGAAATTAATACAGAAGCTTTATATTGGAAATGTTCTCGAAACCTTTACATATGCCATATATTGTCTATATATTAATTATCTGTGGATTAATGATCTATGAATTAAATTGTTTTTTTACAAAGAATAAACAGAACACATTGTGTGCATTGGATGCATTTTCATCAGCTAAGCTGCAAATAAAAGACAAACAACACATATCTTGAGACATGCAGTATGTCTTTACAACAATAAAAGCTCAGTTCTGACTAGTGCAATAAAATGTATGGCAGGCAGCTCAAGCTGTATCTGTCTTCAGTTGGGAGATTGTAATCACTCACAGCCTAAAATAATGATTATATAATAGAGCTACTGGGCAACTTTAGGCATGTTCTTTAATAGCTGAAGCATAAACGTACAATTAATTGTATAGACAGGCTTAAATGTGAAGGAGTGTACTCATCAATGTGGACAAATGCACTGATACTGCACCTGTACACACTTAACATGAAATGCATACTCTCTACTATTCATGAGAATAACTGAATCAGCTCTGAAAATCTCAGCACACAAACACGAAAATAAAGCAAATGCCAATGTCTACATCAGCAATTAAAAAATATGGTCACTCCATATTTTTACTCAGAATTTTTTTTACCACATTCCCTTACATTAAGTTTAAAATTTGATAAAACGCTCATGACTATTTTCAAACTGCATAAAAGTGGGAAACATAGCACAAACAAATGTTGTTCATAATATAGGTTAGCAACAAAGAACAATGTCTGTTTTTTGGGTCTGAAACATGGTTTTCAAAATTTTAATTTTTAGTTAAAATATAAAATGCCTGATTAAAACATGCCTCATCCACAAAAATGCTGGAACAGGGTTCCATTATTGCAAATGAGATACACTCAAAAATTGGTAATTGTGAGTAATGAAAAGAACACTAGTAGCATGTAAGTGATATACAAGGATATTTTTTTTACATCCTATCAGCAATTCTCTGGGTGATACAAAAAATAAACTAAAATAGCAAAAATAAACATTTGGTAAATATAGCGCCACTTAGAAATATTTTGAGGGGGATAATGTTTAGGGGTACATTCCCCTTTTTTATCGAAATGTTCGTTCTGATGTGCCCTGATTACTTTTTCCAAATGCTAGAAAACACTGCCAATCATTCAAGAACTAAATGACTGAGGAATGGGGAAGATCTTAGAATAATGTAAATAGGGAGAGAACATTCCAGAACAGTCTAATATGTTGGAGATCATTCTAGAACAATGTGACTGGGGAGGATGTTCTTGAATAGATTAAATAAGAAGGGCATTCAATAAAAAAGGGAACACAAATAGTGTGAACGGGGAAGAACATTCTGAAAGTCTGGTTTTGTTGGGTTGGCATATTTGGACTTTAGCTGTCATTAAAATGTTCTGCTGTCATTTATTTTCATTTCCCTCATCTGGCTTCTTGCTTCACCAGTATCATTTGTTGGTGACATTTTCAGCTGGGGGCATTTGGCTAGCATTGGAGCTGTGACAGGACCTCTCCTTGTCAATAAAGTTTTGGGACTTGGTAGAATCCTCATCGAGCTCATGGAGCTGTGACAACTGAGACAGCTTTTTTTTTTCTTTCTGTCAGCCACTGGCCTGCCATGAAAACTCCTAGGTCCTGTTTCCATATGGCTGCCAATCTATTCACCAGAAATGTCTTCCAACTGATCTGTCTTATGGCACTGATCTGTTTCTAATTTTGGTTCTAAAGACTCCCGGGATGCTAGTGGCACTGTGCTCACCTCTGAAAATGCCTGAGAAGCACTGTTGCCATAATTATCAAGTTGGGATTCACTTTCACTAACCACTACAGTAGGTACACTATTGTGTGAGGGCGAGCGCATTGGTGTGTTGGGAGAGGAAGGGGTGCTGTTCACCTCCCTAAGTGTGGAGAGGGTTTCCAACACATGGTGTGGATGAGGATTACAATATGGCCTGTGCTGGCTGGCCATACTTTCCTCTGGTCCACGGTAAATGCTGTGTTTAGGGACAATGGGGAAGAAGGTGGTAACTTCACTGCTATGGCGCTTAAAAGATGGACGAATGTGTAGATTTGGTGGCTCTTGGACGCTCAGCAAGCGGCGCATGCGTCCCAGAACTGAGCCCTGCTGTCTGGGATCTTGGATATCAATGTCCTCACTCTGCATTGTCTCAGAGAGCCTAAAAGAAAAAAAAGTAATTCATTTACTACTGGCAGGACAACCTCACAAATCCTTAACATTAAAACATTGGTTTAGAAACATTGGTTTAGTGTTTATTTCTTTGGCTATGTGGGAAAGGATTACTGCTCACCCCATGTCAGTAGTTGAACCCAGGAAAGATGGTATGCAATAGTCGGCAGCAGCGCGTGTGTACGGTGGCCGCACATCAGGGTAGTTCCAATATATGTCTTTGGTCATGTGAGGAATATTCATATGCATCTCGTCCACTGCCATCAGAGACACCTGCGACAATGCAGCTTAAGACTGTTAAAGGTTTATACCAAAAAACACTGCTGTCCCTTATATGGCACGATTTGTTTTGTATGAATTTCAAGATATTATACCTTCTGTATATTATTCCTGAAGGCAATGACAACTAGCCTTGAGAGACATGGAGAAATATTGTAACCTCCTGCAGGCTTTAACTGCAACACTTTACAATCTTATTATTGTGGTTTTCAATAACTTAGTGTGTTTAATTCAAGCAAGAGGTGTAGATCTCTAAAAAGAGTGTTGGTAGCCCACTGCTGTAAGGATCACACTTTCAGCAACCAGTAAATTATCAAAATGTTTTTTAATGATCAAACCTTCCCATCCTAAACATTACTACTACACTTTGCCCAGCATGAGATTAAAATAACACAGTGAGTATATAGTTCATTCACTTGAGTGCAAAACTGAACACCATCATTCCTCACTATTTGATAGGAAAGCTGAAACTGCTGGGATTAGTCTCAGGCTGGGAGATCACAGTCAGAAAGTCTGGAAGCAACTTTAACATCACCATACTGAGCATGGGGTCTCCACAGGACTATGTGTTCAGCTCGCTTTTACATACGCTGATGACCCATGACTATGTGACAATGCACAGACTAAACCATCAGGTTTGATCATTGATGAATTGGCCAGTGAGAAAAAAGCGGCAGTGTACATAGAAACATCATTACCTTCAGTGCAACACAAAGTACAAAAGCATAAACAACAGAAGGCTGTGTAAATGCAGATATTATAGATTGAATAAACATAATGAAAAAAGAGGAAGCAACACAATAGCTACAATACAACATTGCAGGACAAGACAACACACCGTGCAGCTGGCAAAGCATTAACAGTACTGTGTAAGTGTAAGTGTAAAAGTTATAAGACCATGGCCACAAAATTAGGTCCAAGCACAAAGGGTAAAGGGGGAATTTGGTTGACGCTCTTAAGTTACATTTACAGTCCCTCTGGAGCAACAGAGGGTTAGGTGTAGAACTAAGAGTTTTACCCAGTAGGCTACGACCACTCTAGTGGTAGTACCACACAACGTCCCCAACTTGCTCTAGCTAGATATGCCGGAACTGGCACTCCTCATAGATATCAAAAATGCTTTGTAAATTTAAACGGACCGAAGTCTCTCCACTGTTTTCTCCGAGGGGAACTGGTGTACATCTGTAGCATAGCCACATAGCTGAGGTCCTGATTACCTTTTATTAACTAGTGGAGGTAAAATAGAGCAGGACACAGCATTTTCCCACCATACTAGCCAAATAGGGCTCCAAACTAATTACGTTCCTCTAGGTGAGTAATCAGGCACACCTGATCCTCCCGTGGCACCTGTTGGCTAATCAGGTGACACGCCTTGGTAGAGGAGGATAAATAGAGAGGAAAGGAAGGAGTAAGGAGGCTCGCAGAGGAGTTGATAGAGAGTACCAGGGAGTCCAGT